>JANFOE010002415.1:0-95469 GCA_025667525.1 Glebionis coronaria | reverse complement strand
GTTCTGATCCTTCAAAACAAATGACTGCCTAGCAAGATCTCGAAACCTACTGCATCTGCAAAGATGCAACATATGATTATAAAAACTATAGTACTCTCATGGATGTAAAAACCTCAAAGATGAATTGTTAAAGAGAACATCAAACCCACACCTTGTTTTCATCTTAGGATCTGACCCTATAAAATTCTTACCTAGATCAGACGCCATGTTATATAGTACCAATCGCTCATAGTGTAGAATTTAGTAAGAAAAAAACATAAAGAAACTAACCGACAATGGACCAAGCACCACACCCAAATCAGCCTTGTAAGTTGAGGCCAAAATTACAGCCATTCTGGCATATTCATATCTAAAAAGGAAAACAATTCAAACTGGGGATGAAAAAACCCTAACTATAAAAGTTAAAACTGAGGACTAAAACTATACCAGATAATAAGCCGCCTAGTTAATTTCAATCTCCAGTTCGAACACCTAATTTTTAAAACACACAATAAATCATTAGTAACTCATAATAAATTTGAATTAAAAAACATATGATCACGGATGATTTCGAAGGTGTCTTTACTTATAGTTTGAGGGTTTACAGATGATTGAATCTTGCCAACAACCAATATTTTAAATTTGACCACAAAACCCTTAAAACGAATCGAAAATTATATAAACAGATTCGGCTTGATTCCTTAGAATGAATGAATTGGGTATTAGAAATTAGGGTTTCGATGATAGAAGGTTTTTTGTTAGGGGATGAAAATTATTTACTACGGTTTTTCTAATGATTTTAAGCTTCGGTTTTTTCTAATGGTTGAATATGAATATAAATATAATCCGGGTATAGGGACACGACCCAAATGATAGATTACGGCCCGAATGATGCTGATGTGGATTAATGAATGCTTAATCTGGAAAACTATCAGGAGAGCATAAGGTTATCAAAAGGACAGACGCATATAATGAAGAAGTCATGAAAGCAAAAGATAAGATGAAATAGCTAGCAACCAAAAGTAAAACCATGTGTAGCCATTAAGGCTTTGTTGGACGCTGACGGACTGTATTTTTTTGATTTGAAATTAATTGACGTCAGGTTGTTAATTCCGTTATGTTGATAGAATGGTAAGATTCGAGTACAACTTCACCTTGAATTAGAGTGCATCCTCTTCGGATGTCCTACGTCCATTTTTGAAATTCCAATTCAGATAAGTGAACCATCATCTACAATAGCAATTTCAAAAGATTAACAATATTATAACTATTCAAACGCAGGACATAAAATAAGAATGTTATCTTTAGGTAGAGGGTCCATGTGGAGTCCTCTATCATGGGTCATAGAAGCCGATGCTATTATGGCCATTTTCTTTGCTAATGGAGGGGTCTCTCTCTAAATCTACTCATTTAACATATTTCTAATGTGATGAGATCATTCTAGCATTGTTAATAATCAACTTACCCATTAGTTTTATAGAAGAAAACAAACTACCATAGAACTTGGTTAGCTTCTGATTGCAACATACCTGAGTAAAGTAATAATCCACAACTATCAACCTGAGTATATAAATTTAACCAAAAAAGTTAGCAAATTTAAAAGCTTACCGATGCATTCCGTGTGTTAAAACAAAGTAGATGGGTGTTTAATGAAAACCTATGAAAACTTTTTGAAAATCTCGATCGGGGTTGTTTTGTTCTTGATTGAATGGTACGAATCTTGCTAATTGATTAAGCTGTTATGAAACAAACCACATCAAATTTAGTTATTCAATCAAAATAAACGCATAATTGTAATCAATAAACGCATCATTAGATTCAATCAAAATAAAAATTACCTTAGAAGATGTTAATTATAGGGTGAATCAAGGTAAACTTGTTGGTGATTTCGAATAGGGTGAATCGAGGGTTTTGACAAAAAACAATAATTTTCTTTAGGTTATGATCTGGAATCATTATTCTTAGGATTGTTATTCTTAAGGATTGTCTTGGGTTATTGATTAAGAATTTTTGCTATACATAAAGTTCATATAAAAAATGATAGATATTTTGGGTATTTATAAATATTGTTTTTTGATTACACATCAAAACGGTCAGCTTGCTCAACTGGTCAAGGCGTTTGTGTACGTGCTTTCAAACCCGCGTTCGAATCTTGCAATTGCCAGATTCTTTTAAATTAACTTTTGCGAAAAAAGCTATACGAATTTTTGTATAAAAAATTAAAAATAAAATTAATGATGACGTGGATTAATGAAGTGCTTATGTGGCATATCCCTCCTCTTATATATAATGTAAAAAGATATATATATATATATATATATATATATATATATATATATATATATATATATATATATATATATATATATATATATATATATATATATATATATATATATATATATATATATATATATATATATATATATATATATATATATAGTTAGGTTAATGTGGTGTATTGTCTTAAAATTATTAAAATAAGAATTTATATTGGTCATTAGATTTATAGATGATAATGTCAATTGATAAAATTAATTTAATGAAAATTGCGTAGTAAATTCAAAAATTAGTGGGCATTTATTTTCGAAGAACATTTTACATCTATAATAAATGAAAGTTAATGATGCATTTACATGTTTTTTGTTTACCATTTCATAACCGTTTTTTTATTTAATCTTTAAGCCAAAATTAGTTATTTTGTTTTAAATTAACTCATATTAAGACAACACCACATGATATTCAAATTTTAACCAGACTTGGGATACATTTATACTCCAATCCGTATAAAATTAAACCAAGTATGCCCATCTAATTTACTTTAGAATTATTATTATGTTGATACATGATTGATAAACTAGTCTTTATACATGATTTACACCCTTCTAGCCTTATACATGTTTGATACATAAACGATTTTGGAATTTTTACATAACAAATAAAAACATGGTTCTTTTAACTACTGTTGATATATGAAAATAACAACTAGTTATCAATATTTCATTATTATCTAAAAAAATGAATGACACACAACTGAACTAATATTACTAAAAACATGCATGATAATAGTCAAACCAATCAACGACATCATAACCATTTTGTGATACACAATAAAGAAACTATTATAGAAACCGTTTCCTCGTACACATTGTGTAACCAATTCTTTTCATACAAATTGTGTAACCTATATGTACTACATAAATGCGAGTGGCCAATATCACAACTGCAAGTGAAATACCAAAAAATGGAGCCACCCTCCAACAAGATGATAATTTAAAGCTAATAGTAAGACATATTTCATAAATATTGAACTTCACACATCACCAAACTCCTTATTCTAACATCTCGTATACACATTTTGTGCCATGATTTGGTCCATTTTAGTAAAATATATCATAAGTTAAAATAACAAAACCAAAATAAAGAAAAAAGTACCAACGAAACTATATAAAAGATACCAATACATGTCACATTGTGACAAAGTAGATTGGAAACATTGAAAAGTGTAAAAAAGCGATGTATCAACAAAACTCGAAACATGACTGCTAAGTCGTACACCAGCCGCTAACTTGTACAGTATGGTGATCTTGAGCCTCGCCACACATGACTGGTACACTAACGACTCGTACACCATGGTACACTCAAGAACTTGTACGTCATTGTAAACTTGAGCCTCGCCATACACGACTCGTAAACTACCGATTCATACACCCTCGACTCGTATACCACGAACTTGTACACCATAGTGAACTCGAGCTTCGCCACACACGACTCTCATGTACCACTGATCGTACACAAGGAGCTCGTACACCATCGACTCGTACACCACGAACTTACCGAATCGGACAACATGAATACATATACTACCAAACCTAAATGATATTGTCACCTGTTAACGAAAAACCTCAATTATTGGTTATCTATTTAAGACGCTCGAGGAAAGTTACGAGTAGCGTTTTTGTACCATAAAACTCAGCTGCTAACACTTTCAATAAACTAATCTGTTGATACATAATAAATAATTAATTGCTACAATCAATTAATTGATATACAACTGCCACCAATTTGGCACACACAGAAATAATAACCACCATGTTTGACTTCATCATTTTGACCAAATACTCACAAGACCAGATCTTGCTAGAAAATGATGCAAGCTAATTAGAAAGCTTTTAAGATTTCGAATATGGAAGGTGATACAATGGCAGCGCATGAAAAGATGATTGACAAGATTGATGGCACCATGGGTAGTGTTTATTTTAAGATCGTATCTTTTAATTCTTGGTTGTAAATTCAGATATTTGAATTTTTTAGGAATGTAATTTTATTGGGAATATATATGACGAGTAAGGTAATAGGGTTTGGCAAAGGTAAGTTGTAAAATACCGTTACTACTCTTTTGATTTAATTCTTGATTACATTTCAAAATAATACATCTAATTAATTACTTGATACCATCTTAAACTATTTAGGAGATCCAATGGTCTAAAATACTTTTTATTTTAATAATTTTAAACAAGTACACTACTTTAACTAAATTATATATATATATATATATATATATATATATATATATATATATATATATATATATATATATATATATATATTATATATATATATATATATATATATATATATATATATATATATATATATATATATATATATATATATATATATATATATATATATATATATATATATATATATATATATATATATATTTATTTATTTATGTAGAATTTAGATCTTATGAGAACTTTTTAAGATTGTAAAAATAAGAACCCAATATATAGTTGACAAGTGGAAGTTTGATAAATAAAAAATTGTAAATTAAATACATAGTTAAAAGGCTACTTTCGTACTTTGGGTTTCTTAAATCTGATTAGCCCTACAAACACATTAATCTCCATCTCATTTTCTCTGTCTCCACCCATTCTTTTTCTTACCATCTACGAGTACCATTTATTTTCTTCTAATCTGCCATAAGTCACCATCATAAATGCCAAAACAAGAACATCGCAAAACAAGAATCGATTTCTTGATATACCAAAAACAACATCCGATCTGTTGTTGTGCCCTTAACAAGAACTGATCTGTTCTTGTACCCAAGACGATTTGATTTAGTTTTTTATATGTTTCATAAATACTAAAAAAACAAGAACCGAGATCTTTGTCTGAATCATTGTACAAACGAGTCCGTGTTTGAAGCAAGAATCCATGTTAAACAAATCACTTTATCGAAACTGCCCACTAGGCCACCACTGGTTACAAATACTATATATTTGAAGCTTTCTTTTTTCATCGAGCCATCGTTATTCCACCGGCTATAGGGTGAAACATCACAAAAACGATATGTTTATGTATCAATATCAAGCATATATTTGATACACGAATCCGTGTATGTATTGTCATGTATACGCATCAATATGTTTATATATGTATCGATATGTATCGATATGTTTAGATATGTATTTGGCAGTGTACCAGTCTTTTTGGATCCATGAAGGTGTCAAGTTTTTTCAAGATATTTTCGGGTTTTATAACTTTGTGAGAATGGGATGAAGTTGTTGAGGTTAGTGTAGTGCCACGCCCGAGTTTCCATGTCGTCAAACGCTATGGCCGTTTTGATCGGTTGACCATGTGTGTGTTTAGATCCGCTGTTTGGACGCTATCTGCTTGGTACATCGTGGTAAACGCTGGGTACACCAGGTACATCGTGGTACAATGGGCCGTCGGTTGTCCTTGTGTCATAGGTGATGCACAAATCTACCATGTACCAGAATAGGTTTGTGATGGTTGTGGGCTGGCGGGGCTGCTGTAGCAGTTACGTGATGTACAACAATATGATGGATGTATTAGGTGTACCAGCGTATCAAGAATTAGTCGGGTTTGTATACCAGTGTATTTTCTTGTACACATTTATATTAGTTGTATATTAGTGTATCATTCGTACTAGTTTCATATTTTTTTAACCCATATTTTCATGTTATGAGGTACCAATAAGTATCATAGTCTAATTATAATGTGGTTGACTCAATTCTAATTGCAATATCAAAGTGATGGATCGTGAATTTTTTATGTACGATAGTAAAATGCTTAGATTGTGTATCAACCATAAAAATAGTACGAGTAATAAAAAACATAAGAAATTGTTCGGTCATATAAAATTCAGTGTATCATAAATAGATTTAATGACGGTGAAAAATACAGTACCAAAATACCCTTGATCCTCTAATTAATTAGTATAGCGTCACTCATTTATGATTAGTCTCATCTAATAATAGCTAATAGATCTAATGGTTAGAATTGGTTCCTACTTTTATAATTTTAAGTTTGCTCTTACGTTATATATACATATATATATATATATATATATATATATATATATATATATATATATATATATATATATATATATATATATATATATATATATATATATATATATATATATATATATATATATATATATATATATATATATATATATATATATATATATATATATATATATATATATATATATATATATATATATATATATATATATATATATATATATATATATATATATATATATATATATATATATATATATATATATATATATATATATATATATATATAGAATTTAGATAAAATGGTGTAGGTGTTTAAAGTTGTTAAAATGAGAAGCAATAGAAAATGGGTAAATATTACATTTATTGGTTGGTTTTCGTTTATTTATGAGTGCTTGGTTCGTGTACGAGTTGTTTTGGAACATTTAGTTCGTATACGAGTAGTTGGTTCACGCTTTTCGATATTACTAATTTCTCGTGTATCAGTTGTGTATCATCGTTAAAGCAATTTTTTGTCAACTCGAATGTAGTTTGTGATAATGTATCACTAATTTTCAAATAAAATGATTATTTATGTTAATAATTTTTTTTGAAGCAAAACCATGTATCAAATGTATCAGGTATAAATTTTTACATATCAATTTTTAGTAGTTGTATATCAATTTTTATGTATAATATTTATTGTTTTGTGTCTAATATAAAATAAATCTCATGTTAATTGATGAAATCAATGACTAAGAAGACTTCTCATTTTAACAACTTTAAGGTACTATACTACAATAATCCAACTCTCTCTTTCTCTCTCTCTCTCTCTCTCTCTCTCTCTCTCTATATATATATATATATATATATATATATATATATATATATATATATATATATATATATATATATATATATATATATACACATATATATACACACACACACACACACAAACACACACACACACACACACACACATATATATATATATATATATATATATATATATATATATATATATATATATATATATATATATATATATATATATATATATATATATATATATATATATATATATATATATATATATATATATATATATATATATATATATATATATATATATATATATATATATATATATATATATATATATATATATATATATATATATATATATATATATATATATATATATATGAGAGATCAAATAAAAAGACTCTTTTTGGTGAGAAGGGTAAGAAGGCTTTTTAACCATTGATCTTAAAATCAACGGTTGAGATTATCCTAATCATAACTAACTTAAAAAGGGTATAATAGTCTTTTAATCATCCCTATTGTAACTGACTTTTATTTAGTTAATTAATAAAAACAATAAATTCTTATTTTCCAGTTAACACAGATAAAAACACACGCAAACACACGATAGACACACCAATCCCCAATTTATACCTCTTTCTATCTAGGATTCGTTCTTTATATAAATGGGTTTTATATAAATCCCCAATTCATGTTACTATAAATTCAATATTCAATCAAGTAAGGGTTAGAAGCTCAATTTTGAGGATATGAAGCTCAATGTTGGGGATCTAAGGCTCAATTTCATGGATTATAAGATAAATTTAGAATTTTCCCAGATTGTTCATCGATTAAGATCAATTTCGAAAATCAATTTCGCGGATTATAAGATCAATTTCAAGGTATGTATTTATTTTGTTATAATTGCATCAGATAAAGTTTTGTTGGTCTATTAGTGTATTTGATTTCATGGTACGTGCTTTTAGTGTGTTTTTCTTCAATTATGCATTTTGTGATGGAACTTTAGGAATATTTGTGTTATTAAAATTGAATTAGAGGATTTGTGTAGTATAACCCGATGAATAAAATTGTGTAATTTGAAAATAAGTTTGTGTATCTACTTTCTGGTAGACTGATTTATAAATTAGTTCACTTTCTGACAAAAAATTATATAAAAATTAATACAAGTGTTTGTGCATTAAAGTGGCCTAAATGTGCATCAAATTTATATAATGTTATTGAAATGTGAATTGTTTATGAATTAGCTAAGGTTTAAACACGAATTAGTTTTCATAGGAATTTAGGCAAAGTTATATGTATGCCTAAATCCCTAAGAGAAATAATGCTTGTTTAAACGAGTTACTTAGATCACACTGATTTGATTTCTGTTTAGTTACATCCAATCAACGTGTGATCTCGGTTTACAAGTAATAAGTATTAGTTTTTAGGAATTTATTGTTTTAAAGACTGATACATTTAATCAGCAGGTAATCATGTTAAATATACATTAGTTTTTTGAATGTTGTCAGGTAATATAATCTGGGATCTGATCATGTGAAATCGCAAGCTTGAGTGTGCTTATTTGTTTATATTCTTATATGAACGTGTCTCAATTTCTTTAATTTGAGAAATCATTCTTCAGGGATTTTAGTAATGAGTGACAAGCGAGTTTACTTGAAGAGCGAGTGCGAGAATTAGAACATATACTTCTAATAATCTTAAATGGGTGTTTGTATTAGCTTACTAAGTGGGCTTAAGAACTTATGTGAGTTTGAAAATCTCATAAGACCACCTTGTATGCCTCACTAGCTGTAAAACCCGCATGCTTTTACCATGAATAGTACCCTTAAGATCGTACGTACTAGATTAAAACTTCCCTATTATAGCATGATTACGTTTACATGTTAGGATTTTACGTATTACATACGTGTTAGAACACGATAAGTATTTATTACGTACGAACACGCAATGATTATTTAACAATAATTAATCACGAACATGCGATCATGAAATCATGAACGCAATTAAATCATGAACTAATATTAATTACGTATATATATTTATTACGAGCGTGAGTAAATATATTAGGTCACGGTAAATATTTAACGAGAACACATAAAACGCGAACACAAATAAACACGAACGAACACTTAAACAACGAGACACGGAAAACGGTACGGGTACCCCATGTGGGGCCCCTACCCGCGACAACATCAAGGAGATGGGCCAAGCCCATCTCAAAATTTACTAAGAAGGGGTTAAGGTAATTTTTACTACTCATTTTCATTTTACAGGAAACCAAAACAAAAACCTAAAAATATTTTTCTCCTTCTCCTTCTTGTCTTCTTGTGGCCGCTGCATATAACACACCAAAGGGGGGGTGTTCATTTGATTTCGATCTTGAATTTTGTACGTGTGTTCGTGTGTGTTCATCCTCGTTAGATCCACGCATTCGGTATATTCTTTTAATCCTTTTTCTTTTTGCTTTGATCTAATAAAATTAATTAAGAACATGATGTTTTTAAAAACCTAATTAAAAACATAAATCAATCATGTAAATGGTTATTGGGTATATCAAAAAGGTTGTTTTTAGGGGTGTTTGTTTGGCCGTCGCCTAAACCGAACCCCAAGGGGGTCTCGGTTTGGTGGTGTGGGTCCCACGGCAACAGCAAACCAAAGGGAACCCCGAAGTGGTTCGGGGTATGGTGTCGATTTCATGTCCGGTTCATGGTTTCTAGTCATGATCCGGTTCACGGTTTATGTTAAGATTATTTTTTTATAATAATCATATGTTAAAATTAAATTAATAAATATGACATGATTAATTTAATAAACATGACTTAGGTTATAATTTAATTATTAGAATCATGGAATTATTAACCTAAGTATTTTATATTTTCTAGACTTTATAATTAATTAATTATTAAAAACCATAGTTATAATTAATTAATTAACATGACTTAGGTTATATTATTATTAAATAATAATACATGTTTTAACCTAAGTATTTAACTTTATTTAATTAAAAACATGATATATTTAATTAAATACTTTTAACCTATAGTTTTTTTAAATTACATGTAATAATTAATAAACTATACATTATATCATTATGACTTAGAAAATAATTAGAAAAACACTTAAGCTTATATACTTAGCTTATTTAACCAGCTTATATCTAATTATGAAAACTTTCTATTTTTAGAAACTTATTTAATTAAGGCAGCTAATCTATTTGTGTAAACTTTCTATTTTTAGAAACTTATTTAATTCAGGCAGCTAATCTATTTATGGAAACTTTCTATTTTTAGAAACTTATTTAATTAAGGCAGCTGATCTATTTATGGAAACTTTCTATTTTTAGAAACTTTCTATTTTTAGAAACTTATCTATTTTAACCAGTAATTCTATTTTTGGAAACTTTCTATTTTTGGAAACTTTCTATTATTGGAAACTTTCTATTTTTGGAAACTTTCTATTTTTGGTAACTTTCTATTTTTGGAAACTTTCTAATTTTGGAAACTTTCTATTTTAGGAAACCTGCTATTTTTGGAAAGTTACTTATTATTACACAGTAAGTATTATAATACATGAAATACCAGAAATACTTAACCAGAATAGACAGAATATAAGATAAACACAGTTTAAGGCGTTAAACAGTAAAACATGATATGAACATATAAAATAAGCTAAGACATGACATAAAACCAGTTACGTATTTAGTAAGCAGATACTTATTCATGTATGTATTTATGTAGCATTAGTGATACCGAAGTAGGATTCTCCTCAGTTCATCTTCTTCGTTCACTGGACATAAGGTACGGATTCCCGTCCTTTCAGTATGGACATTCTTTCCTTATTAGGATTCCCCGTATGCAGCCAAATGTTTTTCCGTAGTATAAGTTTATATGTTTGACTTGCTTATGTTTAATTTAGAATACCTATAGCCATATACATGCATGACCAGTTTCACCTAGTTATGGAGGTACCATAACCATAACATTAGAGGCACTGATGTTATGACTTCACCACGGCGGAGTGATTGCTCGTGGCGTCCCTTCAGCTTTTGGCCATATTATTATATTTATCATGTGGGGCGTATGGGTGCATCCTAGTTACATGTTTTTCAGCAGATTACTCAGTGTGAATGTGGTGTGTGCCTTGCATCCTTCACAAGGAGCTGATCCCTCCTACCAAAAACCAGTATATTAAATTAGAGGCAGCCCCTCTAATTTGCATGATGAGGTCACCCCTCCAAGTATTCATGCACGGTGTATTTTCATGACCTATATTGGCTAATGGTAGAACATGTTAAACAGTTTTTATAAGATAAACATAAGGCTTTTCAAACTATAAAACCAGTTTTACCAAGACTTAACCAGGTTATTCGGGACATAGTTTCTTCCGCTGTTATATGTTATATGCTTATCCTATTCATGCTTTATTGTACATCCGTGCACTGCGCGTATTGCTCAACCATTTTCCTTTTCTATGTTCCCAAAACGGCAGGTACTCAGGGACGCTCGTAGACTTTAAGCGTACGTGCATATGGACTGGAAGCTTTCTAGCCTTTCTTTACTTTATGCATTATCTTTACTTTGATACTCTGCTATGGACATTGTTTAGTCCTTTCCTTTATAGTACTTATGTTTGTGTGTGATGAGCTTTACTTTTGGACTACCGATGTTTGATTCCGGTATCTTCCTTTTATGGTCATGTAATGTTTAGACATTTTTCCTTGTATGCTTTGATGACACGCCATAATTACGCGTGACATTCCATTATCAAAACGGGGGTGTTAAAATTATGGTATCAGAGCCAAGGCTTCAAACTGTAGGCTCTCAAAATATGACCTGTGATTAGTGGGTAGTCACTATGGTCTTCCTAGAACTGACAGTCGTTTTCATGCATTCATCATTTTTATGCATACATATATGTGTCATTGTCGCAGGTTTATGACTAAGTAATGGTTGGTACAGGACTGGCCCTATTTAGTCGCATGTGTTTTATCGAAACTTTTAAATTTGGGACCGACCCATTGGCGTCCCCTCGCCATGTCTTTTATTTTGGGTGAACTGACCATAGGCGTTCACTCTCAAGCATACAAAAGTTTTCATAAAACTGCATCATGCATTCATACACAAAATTTTCTTGCATAAAATTTTTCTCTTGAAATTTTGGTATAAATTTTTTTCATGTAGATATATTTTATGTTTTGATATGTTTAATCATATGTTTTATGTTATACTGTCAGATGGTTCTCACACGCGAGCAGGAACAACTTAATGCTGCAATCCAAGCTGCAATGCAAGCTTTGCTTCCTCAACTGAGGAACGACATCAGGGCTGAGGTTCAAGCTGTCAACAATCAGCAGCATAATCAGGCACCTCCTCCTCCTCCTCCAGTGACATTAGCAGTATGGTTGAAGAGATTCAACAAGCTCCGTCCTCGAGCTTTTGAGAAGACAGATAGCCCCAGTGATGCTGAAAGCTGGTTGGCTCACATCGAGAAGATTTTCAATGCTATGGGTTGTGACCCCGCGTACAAGGCGAGGTTGGCATGCTATCGGTTCGAAGGCGATGTGCTAAATTGGTGGTTAGCGTTGATGCAGTCTGAGGGAGGTAACGAGTGGGTTGCTGGTTTGACTTGGACTCAGTTCAAGGACAGGGTGATGGAGCAGTTCTTTCCCAAGGCTGAGCAAGACAAGCTCAAGAGGGAGTACCATGGGATCCGACAGAGAGCTGGGGAGAATAGCAACGAGTTTATGCCGCGCTTTCTTCGCTTAGCTGGTTTCCTTGGTGCGGCAGTAGGTACTCCTGAAGAGCAGGCACACCACTTTAGGTGGGCTCTTCGCACATTGGTCGCAAACAATCTGGTGTGTGCTACGTTCAACACTGTAGCACAAGTGGCCGGTGCAGCACATAAGCTGGAGATGCTGCAGGAGAGAGATGAGTTCGGGGAAGCTGAGAGACCCGACAAGAGGTAAACATTCATATTCAAGCGGTGATCAATCCTTATTCTTTCCGTATATGTCAATTATTCATCTCATTAAAATGTATCTTCCAGGCAGAAAACTGGGGACCGGTCTCAGCCAGCTACTCAACAGCAGCCTCATCAGCCCAAGGGAAACGGTCAGACTAATGACCATTCTGCTACGGATAGGCGTGGCGGTAATGATAATTACCGTCACAATCCTGGACACTCCAATGGCAGCAGGTCATAATACTTACGCATTTTCTTATGATTTCATGTTATAACTCATATTCTGACACTTTAACAAAACTTCTACCTGGAACCATGGAAACGGTAGGGACCAGAACCAGAGAGGTTCACAGCCTAGCCGTCCAGCTATCACTGGTATTCAATCTTACGATTATCCGCATTGTCCTTTGTACCCTATTATCATGTCTTATGTAAAATGTTTTATCAGGTTCCTAGCCAGCCAGAGCACCTGGTGGAGGATATACTCATCCTCTTTGCTCTACTTGCCACCGTAGGCACCCAGGGCCATGTCGTCGTAACACGAACGCATGCTTCAAGTGTGGCCTTCCTGGCCATATCATGAAGGATTGCCGTAAGGGCGAGATGGAGGGCACATCAGGACATGCTGATTCCAAGCCGCCTCCTACGACTGGGCGTATCTACACGACATCTCGAGACCAGGCCAACAAGTCTACAGGTACCATCACTAGAATCTTGTATATGTATGGTTAAGCTTGGTGTGTTCTTTTCGATACGGGTGTTACTCACTCGGTCATTTCTACTGCTTATGCTAAGAACATTAGGATGCTCCCCATGCCACTAGAGAATAGGCTTACTATTACCACGCCTTTGAGGGACTCTGTATTAATCACCCATGTATACAAGAGTCTTCCCCTAGAATTTGACGATAAGGTTCGACCTGTTGACGCACTTCCGCTGGACATGAATGACTTTGACATGATTTTGGGCATGGATTGGCTATCCAAGCATCATGCTACCATAGACTGCCATTCATATCGAGTTATCTTTGGTGATGTGAATGCACCAGAGTACATTCATAACGGGTTCGTACCCGGACGGTCTGTACAAATCATATCTACCCTACAAGCGTGTGCACTACTGTCACATGGATGCGAGGGTTATCTAGCTACGGTTCACGACATGGATGCTGAATCTCCATCAATTCAGGATCAACCAATAGTGTCAGAATTCCAAGATGTATTTCCAGAAGAACTTCCGGGCATACCACCTGCACGAGAAGTGGAGTTCAATATCGAGCTTATTCCAGGAGCTGAACCAATCTCCAAGGCTCCTTATCGCATGGCTCCCATAGAGCTGAAGGAGCTGAAGGATCAACTGCAAGAAATTCTTGAACGAGGTTTCATTCGACCGAGCGCATCTCCATGGGGCGCATCGGTCTTATCTGTTAAGAAGAAGAACGGCAGTATGCGTCTCTGCATAGACTATCGCGAGCTCAACAAGATTACTATCCGAAATAGGTATCCACTGCCGCGTATAGACGATCTGTTTGACCAACTCCAGGGGGCCAAACACTTCTCCAAGATTGATCTTAGGTCAGGCTATCATCAGCTACGGATCAAGGAGCAGGATATCGCCAAGACTGCTTTTCGTACCCGCTATGGCCACTACGAGTTTGTAGTTATGCCATTCGGCCTGACAAATGCTCCAGCAGTGTTCATGGACTTGATGAACAAAATATTCCATGAATTACTGGACAAGTTCGTCATTGTCTTCATCGATGACATCCTGAGTTTCTCAAAATGCAAGGAGGAACACGAAGACTATCTTCGTACAGTACTACAAATTCTTCGCCAGAAGCAGCTGTATGCTAAATTCTCCAAGTGTGAGTTCTGGTTAGACAAAGTGGCATTCTTAGGTCACATTGTATCAGTAGAAGGAATCACTATGGATCCAGCGAAGGTTGAGGCCATCACTAAGTGGCTGAGGCCGACATCAGCGACGGAAGTCCGCAGTTTCTTAGGCTTAGCTGGCTATTACCGTAGGTTCGTGGAGAACTTTTCCCGCTTAGCAATACCATTGACCAAACTGATGCGGAAAGGGGAGAAATTCATCTGGACTGAAGAACGAGAGAAGAGCTTTGAAGACCTGAAGCAGAAGCTAGTATCTACACCTATTCTTACTCTCCCATCTGGTACGGGTGGATTTCAAATCTACAATGATGCATCGGGGAAGGGACTTGGCTATGTTCTCATGCAACATGGGAAAGTGATCGCGTACGCTTCACGACAGCTTAAGCCTTATGAAGAAAATTACCCCACGCATGACCTGGAACTTGCTGCAGTCGTGTTTGCATTGAAGATATGGAGGCACTATTTATATGGAGAATCATGTGACATTTTCACGAACCACAAGAGCTTGAAGTATATCTTCACTCAGCGTGAATTGAACATGAGGCAGAGGAGATGGTTAGAGCTGTTGAAGGATTATGTCATTAATCTATAGTATCATCCCGGAAAGGCAAATGTAGTAGCAGATGCTCTTAGCAGGAAGTCCGGAATGATCAACGACATTAAAATTGAGGAGGAAATCATAAGAGACTTGGAGCGACTAGACATCGAGATCATGGTACGTGGACAACACGGTTACTGGGCTAATCTTATAGTAGAACCCGAGTTACTCTCTAAGATCAAGGAAGCTCAGAAAGATGATGGAGAGATCTGGGCGATAATACAAAATTTAGAGAAACAGACGGAATTCAGAGTAGATGCAGATGGTATCGTATGGCAGGGCACGAGACTTTGTGTTCTTGATGACCAAGAACTCCGGGAAGCCTTGTTAGCTGAAGCTCATAGCTCCCCATTCTCTATACATCCTGGTTCAACCAAGATGTACCATGACATCAAGCAATACTTTTGGTGGAGTGGTATGAAACACGATGTTGCGACTTACGTCTCCAAATGTCTTACCTGCCAGCAGGTTAAGATCGAGCATCAGCGATCTGGCGGTCTTCTTCAACCATTAGATATTCCAGAGTGGAAGTGGGACAAAATCATAATGGATTTTGTTACTGGTCTTCCGCCGACAAAGAAGAAGCACGATGCAATTTGGGTTATCGTTGATCGACTTACCAAATCGGCTCATTTCTTACCGATCCGCAAGGAAGATCCGGTAAGTAAACTCGCCGATACGTATAGAAGAGAGATCATGAGACTCAACGATGCACCATCCAGCATCGTCACAGACAGAGATCCTCGTTTCACTTCGCGATTTTGGAAGAGTCTGCAGAAAGCTTGGGGTACACAACTTAAGCTTAGCACGGCTTTTCATCCTCAAACGGACGGACAGTCGGAGTGAACAATTCAGCCATTGGAAGACATGTTGAGGTCATGTGCGTTGGAATGGACGGGTGATTGGGACAATTACATCTGTTTGGTGGAGTTTGCATACAACAGTTGGCACGCAAGTATCAAGTGTGCTCCTTTCAAGATGTTGTATGGCAGAAAGTGTCGCGCCCCAATCTGCTGGGATCAGGTTGGCGAGCGAACACTTGAAGGACCAGAAATCATAGAGATCACCAATGAAAGGATCGTAGTAGCTAAGCAGAAACTTCAGGAAGCACGGTCACGTCAGAAGAGTTACGCCGATAAGCATCGTAGGGACATACATTTTAACGTAGGAGATCACGTCTTCCTTAAGGTTTCGCCGGCACGTGGTGTTAGACGCTTCGGGATTAAAGGGAAGCGCAGTCCTCGTTTCATCGGACCGTTTGATATCATTGAACGAATCGGTGAAGTATCTTACCGGTTGGCGTTACCTCCGCAGCTTTCGCATGTGCACAATGTGTTTCATGTGTCCTTACTCAGAGGGTACCAGTATCATCCCCTTCACATGGTTTAGTATCCACTGGAACAGATACGTGAAGATCTCACCTTCATAGAAGAACCCGAACGAGTTCTTGACAGACAAGAACGAGTCATGAGAAGGAAGAAGATTCCATTCGTCAAAATCCTATGGAGGGATCATACCGAGCGGGAAGCCACTTGGGAAACAAAGGAGTCTATCCGGGCTTCTTACCCTCATTTCATATTTTGAATTCGGTATGTTCTTCTTTTTCAGTTTACTTTATCTATAATTCGGGGACGAATTATTCTTTATAGGGGGGAAGAGTTGTAAAACCCGCATGCTTTTACCATGAATAGTACCCTTAAGATCGTACGTACTAGATTAAAACTTTCCTATTATAGCATGATTACGTTTACATGTTAGGATTTTACGTATTACGTACGTGTTAGAACACGATAAGTATTTATTACGTACGAACACGCAATAATTATTTAACAATAATTAATCACTAACATGCGATCATGAGATCATGAACGTAATTAAATCATGAACTAATATTAATTACGTATATATATATTTATTACGAGCGTGAGTAAATATATTAGGTCACGGTAAATATTTAACGAGAACACATAAAACGCGAACACAAATAAACACGAACGAACACTTAGACAACGAGACACGGAAAACGGTACGGGTACCCCATGTGGGGCCCCTACCCGTGGCAACATCAAGGAGATGGGCCAAGCCCATCTCAAAATTTACTAAGAAGGGGTTAAGGTAATTTTTACTACTCATTTTCACTTTTTACAGGAAACCAAAACAAAAACATAAAAATATTTTTCTCCTTCTCCTTCTTGTCTTCTTGTGGCCGCCTCATATAACACACCAAAGGGGGGGGGGGGGTGTTCATTTGATTTCGATCTTGAATCTTGTACGTGTGTTCATGTGTGTTAATCCTCGTTAGATCCACGCATTCGGTATATTCTTTTAATCCTTTTTCTTTTTGATTTGATCTAATAAAATTAATTAATAACATGATGTTTTTAAAAACCTAATTAAAAACATAAATCAATCATGTAAATGGTTATTGGTTAAATAAAAAAAGGTTGTTTTTAGGGGTGTTTGTTTGGCTGGCGCCTAAACCGAACCCCAAGGGGGTCTCGGTTTGGCTAATAGACCACCACCGAGACCATATGGTCCCGGTTTGGTGGTGTGGGTCCCACGGCAGTAGCAAACAAAAGGGAACCCCGAAGTGGTTCGGGGTATGGTGTCGATTTCATGTCCGATTCACGGTTTCTAGTCAAGATCCGGTTCACGGTTTATGTTAAGATTATTTTTTTTATAATAATCATATGTTAAAATTAAATTAATAAATATGACAAGATTAATTTAATAAACATGACTTAGGTTATAATTTAATTATTAGAATCATGGAATTATTAACCTAAGTATTTTATATTTTCTAGACTTTATAATTAATTAATTATTAAAAACCATAGTTATAATTAATTAATTAACATGACTTAGGTTATATTATTATTAAATAATAATACATGTTTTAACCTAAGTATTTAACTTTATTTAATTAAAAACATGATATATTTAATTAAATACTTTTAACCTATAGTTTATTTAAATTACATGTAATAATTAATAAATTATACATTATATCATTATGACTTAGAAAATAATCAGAAAAACACTTAAGCTTATATACTTAGCTTATTTAACCAGCTTATATCTAATTATGGAAACTTTCTATTTTTAGAAACTTATTTAATTAAGGCAGCTAATCTATTTATGGAAACTTTCTATTTTTAGAAACTTATTTAATTCAGGCAGCTAATCTATTTATGGAAACTTTCTATTTATATAAACTTATTTAGTTAAGGCAGTTGATCTATTTATGGAAACTTTCTATTTTTAGAAACTTATCTATTTTAAGCAGTAACTCTATTTTTGGAAACTTTCTATTTTTGGAAACTTTCAAATTTGGAAACTTTCTATTTTAGGAAACCTGCTATTTTTGGAAAGTTACTTATTATTACACAGTAAGTATTATAATACATGAAATACCAGAAATACTTAACCAGAATAGACATAATATAAGATAAACACAGTTTAAGGCGTTAAACAGTAAAACATGATATGAACATATAAAATAAGCTAAGACATGACATAAAACCAGTTACGTATTTAGTAAGCAGATACTTATTCATGTATGTATTTATGTAGCATTAGTGATACCGAAGTAGGATTCTCCTCAGTTCATCTTCTTCGTTCACTGGACATAAGGTACAGATTCCCGTCCTTTTAGTATGGACATTCTTTCCTTATTAGGATTCCCCGTATGCAGCCAAATGTTTTTCCGTAGTATAAATTTATATGTTTGACTTGCTTATGTTTAATTTAGAATACCTATAGCCATATACATACATGACTAGTTTCACCTAGTTATGGAGGTACCATAACCATAACATTAGAGGTACTGATGTTATGACTTCACCACGGCAGAGTGATTGCTCGTGGCGTCCCTTCATCTTTTAGCCATATTATTATATTTATCATGTGGGGCGTATGGGTGCATCCTAGTTACATGTTTTTCAGCAGATTACTCAGTGTGAATGTGGTGTGTGCCTTGCATCCTTCACAAGGAGCTGATCCCTCCTACCCAAAACCAGTATATTAAATTAGAGGCAGCCCCTCTAATTTGCATGATGAGGTGACCCCTCCAAGTATTCATGCACGGTGGATTTTCATGACCTATATTGGCTAATGGTAGAACATGTTAACAGTTTTTATAAGATAAACATAAGGCTTTTCAAACTATAAAACCAGTTTTACCAAGACTTAACCAGGTTATTCGGGACTTAGTTTCTTCCGCTGCCATATGTTATATGCTTATCCTATTCATGCTTTATTGTACATCCGTGCACTGAGCGTATTTCTCAGCCATTTTCCTTTTCTATGTTCCCAAAACGGCAGGTACTCAGGGACGCTCGTAGACTTTAAGCGTACGTGCATATGGACTGGAAGCTTTCTAGCCTTTCTTTACTTTATGCATTATCTTTACTTTGATACTCTGCTATGGACATTGTTTAGTCCTTTCCTTTACAATACTTATGTTTGTGTGTGATGAGCTTTACTTTTGGACTACCGATGTTTGATTCCGGTATCTTCCTTTTATGGTCATGTAATGTTTAGACATTTTTCCTTGTATGCTTTGATGACACGCCATAATTACGCGTGACATTCCATTATCAAAACGGGGTGTTACACTAGCTTATCAAGTTGAGCTTTTGTCTTGTCTAAGGTCATTAGATCCATTTGATAAGCTCATATGTCAAAAAAAGTATTATGAGCTTTTAAAATACAAAAGCTCATAAGTCAACAAAATATGCTTAGACGAATGGAAAAATGGGAAAAGAATATACTTTTGATGAAATTTATGCCAACAGAATCCAAAAGGAACAAACGGAAAAACGACAAGAGGAAGTCAAAGAACCTCGCTAAATTGATGCTTTAAATGAGGAAATCGACATCATCATGCAAAATGCTCTGCCAAGTACTCTAAACTATACATAATGATTCATCAAGGTAAATATTATAGGCTAACAACATTCGTTCGCATCATGTAGTTCCTCAAGTAATTCTAATGCGACTGTTGTAAGTATTTATTTATTATTAGTCAAATAAAATTTTCTCATCCGATTATGCTTTATTTGGTTCATAGTTGTTATGTCTGCAGCTAGAGATATTTATCAGCAAGAAATGGTCAAAACACTAGATGTTGTTCGTTTGATATATTGGGAAAACGTTTTACAAACAAAATGTTTCAAATTTAGTGAAACCATTAAAGGGTAAATTGTTAAAGACGTTAGAGAATGCTTTATAGCATGGCCCTTCTAACAAGTGCACGCTAATGAAAGTAATTCTTCTGGAAAGGTAACCAAAAGTTCAAGGGGTTGCAAGATCGAAAAATTATTCAGATGAAAGTTCGGTTAACTAGGATGACCTGCAAGATCGGTACTAAATTAATACATGCATGAAGATCAAGGTCCTTATCCTTGGAAGAGTTTAAAGAAAGAATATGAGGCTTAAATTAAGAGAGGTGGTCATGGAAGTTTCAATTTTAGTTCTCAATATACCGCCATTAGTTCCTAATAAAGTTTTGAAAATGTATCAGATCATGTATACAAACATTTTTACTATCTTGTAGTTATAAATTTTATAAGTGTTGTCATGTTGGGAATTTTAATGCACATTTCGCTTAATTTTCATGCACAAAATAGCTTTATTTCAAACAGCGAAGGCCGATAATAACAACCTGACACTTTTACAAGTATTACACCAAAACTAATACACTGTCCAGTTTTCATAGAAAGAACAACTTATTTCAAACAACACATGCTGACGAAAGAAAAGAAAACACTGTTACCAAGATCTTTAAAAAGCTTATGCACATTTTTCCAATTTTCATGCACAACATAGTTTTATTTTAACCATCTCATGACAATTAGAAAAACGTAACACTTTTACAAACATCATACGAGAACTAATGCAAATAACTTTATTTCAATCAACTTAGGCCGATTAGAAGAACATAACACTTTTGTAAACATTGTACGAAAAGTTATGCACATTTCGCCCAATTTTCATGCACAAAACAACTTCATTTTGAACAACTCACATCTATCAAAAGAACATGACACTTTTGCCAATATAATACAAGGATTGATTTATATTTTGCCATTTTTTATGGACAAAATAGCTTTAATTCAATGCATTCACGCCGATCACAGACGCAATGAAAAGTTATAAAAATTACATCAAAGATACAAAAAACGTGCTTCTATTCTTTCCCCTTTCAAAATTTACATAAAAATTCATCGGTTGACACAAAAAATTTCATAAACATTTCAATCTAAACTAAAATTTGGATCAAATGAGCACATGCCAAAATGGGCCCGGGTCTAAACGGACTA
This sequence comes from Glebionis coronaria, assembly GCA_025667525.1. NCBI lineage: Eukaryota > Viridiplantae > Streptophyta > Magnoliopsida > Asterales > Asteraceae > Glebionis > Glebionis coronaria. The sequence goes on along the minus strand of JANFOE010002415.1, from coordinate 73,565 downwards.
TTTAAAAAACACCGGGTTACAACTTAAAAATAAATTTAAATATATTACAATTACACATCAAAATAAAGTGTATATCTAAAAAAAATGTTTTTGTCTTGAACATTATAGAGACGATCAAGCCCTCAATAACACAAATTCAGTATCAACAACAGCTTTTGAAGAGATTTTGTTTCAATCTGTACACAAATAAAGCATTTATTAGTTGAAGGCGACCGCATAAGAGAGCATTAGTTGTTGTTGGGCAACTAGAAACATAGATGTTAACTGGAACAATCTACCATAATTCCTAACAAACTCCATTGGAGAACTTGAGCATTTGATCGGACACCCTGCAACAAGAAAATAAATTACTTTCGCAAAAAAAATGTTTATACATTAAACAAAGGGAAGAAAGTTGTGAATAAAATATTTCATATTTAAGGGAAAACACAAATATGCAGCCTACAAGTCGACTCGCATATGAACAATTTAGCATATTTATATTAAGTTATTGTTTATATTTTTGTTTCTATAGTGATATAATAAACAAAGAACTCATTCACAACATCATATGTGTTAATCTAATTCAGAAAAGTCTATCCCAAATGTGAACTAAATTCGTTTTTTTTCGAAATTCGATAATAGGTTTGTTGTAAAATATTCAACACGGACCTTTCTTATAAAATTCTAAAGAGAGAAAACATACAAATTTTGCGCATAAAAACAAAAAATAACTAAGTGCGGGGATTAGTTAAGGTTTGTTTGGACATTTCGGTTGTAAGGGATTTTTGGACATATTTGGTCTAAGGGACTATTTGGACACAAACAAGTTTAAGGGACTTTTTAAACAGAAGTACTTTCAGAGGCTATTCAGACAACGAACAAAAAACTGTTTTATGTAGCTATTTGGCATAAAAGTGTAAGGCTATTTAGAAAGAAAAATCAAGTCATAATGGTCATCTTGACACCAATAACTACATAATGGTAAATGTATGCGATAAAGGAAGTTTTGAAAACAATACCAATAATTGCACGACAAATCCCGTGTAGTTCCCTCTTCTCGCTGCTCAAGGGTCTCTCCAACACAAGCAATAACATTTAGCCTTGAGAAAGAGCATATGCGACATTGTCTCCAACAAACTGAATAAGAAAGAAATAGAACTTTTAGTTGATTTTTCATAAGCTAACTACTAATATAATAGAAGTCAAGGTTGAGAAACATCAAGCTATAGTTTACCTCATTTGTTTTGGTCAATAGGGATCTCCTTTTAGAGTAACCTATGATGACCCATGGGACGCCTAAAGTGGCGAACATCTCAGCGCTAACTTCACCGGCGAATGCACCACTCTTCTTAAGCCAACAGTTTTGGGCAGTGACTTAAATTTCAGACATCGGTTTAGTTTTGATGGAGGTAAGAAACACAAAAGTAGGGCTCACCACCACCTTTACAAAAGTAAGATAGTGTTAAATAACAAATTCCTTTATAAAAAATTCTTTACAAGAAAGGATATTGAAACTCGTAATAATAGTCACATAAAACTCATTAGTTACAAATTGTAGAACCTTAAAAACTATAACAAAACAAAAGCTAATGGGACTTTTTTTACTTGATCGTTTAGGCATGGATGATTGTGGAAATTACCATTAAATGCCTTGAGAAGCTAAGCCACACAACCTAGATATCCGGAAGAAAAAACTCAGGTTACAATGTTAAAATGCATTGTGATTTCGTGAAGATGCCTTCTTTATAACCAAGCTTATGAAGAAGTCGGTCTTCTTCACAAATAAGATGGTGCACAAAATATTTCTATTTCATATAAATGTGTGTTGATTACCTAAGGACATCATTTCTACTAACTTCATATCCCTTCTACTAACTTCATATCGCTTCTACAAACTTCATATCATAAGTTAAGCACATTTAACCTATTTTTATGTACAAACAAATATTATTTTATATAAAGACATGATGATTATCTAAGGATATATGTTCCACTAACCTTTTTATGAAAACTAATGCATATTCACTTATTCTAATGCACAAAATAGTTAATATTTCTTACAAAAGCTATTGATAATCTGATGATATGTGTTCTGCTAACATCTTATTAAACTAATGCACATTCAAGTATTCTAATGCGCAAAACAGTAAATATTCATACAAAAGTGTGTTGATTGTCTATCAGATATGTGTTTTACTAACTTATTATGAAGACTAATGCACATTTATCTATTTTGATTCACAAAATAGTAAATATTTATACAAAACCGTGTTGATTACCTAACGATATGTGTTTTGCGAACTTCATATGAAAACTAATGCCCATTTACTCCAAAACTGTAAATATTCATACAAAAGCATGTTGATTATCTACTTATATGCCTTTTACTAACTTCATAGAAAAAATAATGCAAAGTTGCTAATTTTGATGCACTAAACAATATATGTTTAATACAAAAGTGTGTTGATTATCAAAAGATATGCCTTTTGCTAACTTCGTATAAAATGTAATGCACATTACTTATTCTAATGCACAACACAATAAATATTCATACAAAAGCGTGTTGGTTATCTAAGGATATGTGTTTACCAACTTCTTATGAAAACTAATGCACATTTCCTTATTTTGATGCACAAAATAGTAAAAGTTTCATACAAACCCGTGTTAATTATCTAAAAATATGTTTTTTTGCTAACTTCTTATGAAAACTAATGCACATTTACTTATTCTATTGCAGAAACAGTAAATATTCATACAAAAGTGTGTTGATAATACAAATGATATGTGTTTACTATTCTTATGAAAACTAATGCACAATTACTAATTCTGATCCACAATTACTAATTCTGATCCACAAAACAATATATGTTTTATACAAAAGTATGTTGATTATCAAAAGATATGCCTTTTACTGACGTCTTATGAAATCTAATGCACATTTAGCTCATTTCTTAATGCACAAAAATATATTTCACACAACTCACATTTGTCCAAACCTGTCGCATTTTTTACTAACTTTCTAATAAAACTAATTCAAATTTAACGCATTTTAAATGCAAAAAATAGTGTTAATTCACACACCTCATGATTATCCAAACGTATCGAGATTTTACTAGCTCATTTTTTAATGAACAAAACAATGTTATCTCATACAAAGGCTTGTTGACTACCTAAAAATTGTCACTTTTTCAAGCTTCCTATGAAAATAATGGTATTAGTTTACAAACTTCCTATGAAACTAATGCACATTTTATCCATTTTGAAGAACAAAACAATGTTATTTCATATAACTCTTTGTTGAAGAGATAAGGATATTAGTCTACTATCTTTATATAAAAACTAGTGCACATTTAGTCCATATTTGATGAAAAAAATAAGGTTTTTTTACAAAATAGGTGCAATTACCTAAACATGTCACACTTTTAACAAAATTATATTATATGAAATCACGATTATATATCCAAACATAAGTTCATCAAAATTCAAAACCCAAACTAGATCAAAAGTCAAAACCCTCATTGTTTGTGTTTATAATGCGTAAATCAATAAATCATATAAAATTTAAAACGAAAATGAACCAATTAAATTACTTTTACCATACCTTCAACGAGCCGATGAGTTACAAAGACAAGGGTCTCTTTTCGCTTATTACTGTACGAATCATCTTCATCATCAGTTTTGTATAAACCCTAATTTTATTTAAATTTGAGATACTGATGATTTAGATCTGATGATTTTGATAATTAGAGAGATGTTAAGTTCTGTATTTCGATAAATTGTAGAGAGGGAGTTGTTAAGATTTAGATGAATGAATGATCGAACGTTGTTAGATGCTTAGGAATAAGAATGAAAATACTATTTTACCCTTCCAGTCTTAATTAATTTAATAGTTTAATCTAAACCGTTGATTTTAGATCTAATGGCCAATAAACCTTCTTATCCTTCTCATGGTAAAAGGTCTTTTTATTTTAACTCTCCCCTATATATATATATATATATATATATATATATATATATATATATATATATATATATATATATATATATATATATATATATATATATATATATATATATATATATATATATATATATATTTGTGTTCAAATACGTTACGGCTTATAATGCGTTATAATAAGCACCAATGACAGAGTGACATGTGTCATTTACATTTAATATGTTTTATATCTAATTTTAATAATCCTTTTTTTTTATTTTAAACAGAAATGTAACTAATTTTGATATAATTGAGGGTATTTCTGTAATCTGTTAATTAATATCTCCAGTATATTTTTTTATTACTAATAAGTGTGAAAACACTTATCCTTTTACAACTTATTTCCAATAATAACAAGACCAAAACGTGTATTTTATGTCATAAAAGTCGGAATTATGCGTGGTTTGTGTTTTTATTGTGTTTTAGGACCAAAAGATGCAAAAAGAAGAAAACATGGGCTATCACGGGCTTTTATCGAAGAAAAAGACTAAAGACGAAGTCAAAAGATCGAGAAAGCAAAAAGAACGGAAGTCCAAGGCCAATTCTGAAGATTTATCGAATAAAAAGTCTAAAGACGGAAGTTTATTGATGTCGAAGAACTCAAGTCTATTTATAGAAGAAAATTACTAGACAAGTTCAACTTATATCGACAAATCCAGAGACGACGTCGAGAAAGACAAAGATTAAGTTGAATCGAGTCGAGAAGAAAGAAACTAGATAGCTTAAGCATGTAGTCTCCTCACCTCCTATAAATACCCTCCTAATATGTCATTAGGAAGGTGTTAGGTGTTTTAGTTTTTAATAGGTGTAGTTTAATTTTTAAGTGTGTTTTATTTTTCTCTCTCGTTTTTCTTTCAAACTTGTTAATCTTTCCATTAATCTTGTAATCTTTTTACATTCATCTTTAATCAATCAAGCTTATTTTCTTAATTCTCATTCTACCTTTCTTAATCTTTTTCTTAATCTTGATAATCATGTAGTTAGTCTCATCTCTTTGATTATGTGATTGATTTGTTCATGTGATTGATCTTTTAGTTTTGTTATGGTGGATGTTTTGAGCTTATTGTGATATTTCATCTTCTAGTGTTTGGCTTATTTTTGATTAAGTTGTTTGGATAGATTAATAGGATTGCTATTTAGTTGATTCTTAATGTTTTGATTATTTTAAGTTTTTATAGTTTTTAATTTTTGGCTTATTTAGTTCTTCTTATAATTTATTTGGTTAAAGTTTTGGTTAATTGCTTGTTTGGTTTGTGCTTATTGGTAGCTTATCTCTTAAGATTGCTTGTTTCTATTTAACTGTATTCGTGTTTTAGATTCTTTGGAAAAGGGTTTTGTTCTCTGAAAACATACCTTTTTCTGAAAAAGCCTTTATTCCGAAATACTCCTTTACTAAAAATAGCAATTATTCCGAAAAACCTATTTCTCTGAAAACTTCCTTTTTCCGAAAAGTCTATTATTCCGAAAATTTCTCTGAAAAGCTTGTTTTTCCGAAAATACCTTTTTTCTGAAATATCCTTTTTTTCCGAAATAGCTCATTTTTCTGCATTCATCTTTATTCCGAAGATCCTAATTTTTCTGAAAACTTCATTATTCCTAAATTCCTGTTTTTCTGAAAAGTCTTGTTATTCCGAAAAAGTTAATTTTCTGAAAAACCATTTATTCCGAAGATGCTAATTATTCTGAAAAAAGCCTATTTTTCCGAAGATCCGTTTATTCCGAAAATGCCTCTTTTACTGAAAAAGCTTTATTCCGAAGATCTCTCTGAAATTATCCATAATTCCGAAAATCCATTTTCTTGAAATTTCAGTTCTCTTGTTTCAGACTTAGTTGAATTTTGAGTTTTCTGAATTGTTTTTATTTTCGAACTTTTAATTTTTCCAGCCTTTTTACTTAGCATTGTTTTAACTTGTTTTATTTTAGATTAAATTTTCAAGCTTTCAACGACAATTTTACTTTTAGTAGAATAGATAATCAAACTTTTTTATTTTCCACCAAAAACAACTGAGTCGCACTTTCTGCCAATAATCAATTCGAAAAGATTCGGACGATAATATTTTATACTTAGCCAAAAGCTACGTATTAAATGGCGCCGCTGCCGGCTCTTTTCGTTAAGATTAACGGTTTTAAGTGAGAGACGCGTTGGATTTTGGGATCCGTTCATCTTTGAACGTTACTTTCCTTGCTTTAAAATTTTCAAAAATCTTTAAAAAATATAAAATTTTCAAAAATACAAAAAAATTAAAAAACATAAAAAACCAAAAATATTTCTTGTATATTTTTCTCTTTCTTTTGCAGGTGTATGCGTACTCGATCAACGTCTTATCCCGAGCTCGAGACTCTCGATAACTTAGACATGGCCGGTGTACACAACAATAATAATAATCCACCTCAACCCAACATAATAATGACAACAATGAACCTCTACCGGACAATCGTCCAATGATCGAACTTTTGCAAGCACATGTAGAGGGCAACCACGATGCTATTGTCATACCCGCGATTAGAGCCAACAACTTTGAGCTCAAATCCGGATTCATTCAAATGGTCTATGCTCAACCATTCTTGGGGCGCTCAATTGATGATCCTCATGACCATATTAAGAGGTTTCTTCAACTCACTAATACGGTTAAGTATAATGGGGTTTCACAAGAGGTAATTCGCTTGCAACTTTTTCCTTTCTCCTTAGAGAGACAAGCCCGCCATTGGCTTGATAAGGAACCGCCAAAAATTATTCTTACGTGCACGGACTTAGAGACCAAATTCATAAACTACTTTTTCCCACCCTCTCGTACTACCGCTTTGCGGAATGAAATCATTACTTTTGAACAAAAGTACGATGAGACTTTTAGTGAATCTTGGGACCGTTTTAAAGAACTTTTAAGAAAGTGCCCACAACATGGTTTTACCAAAGTGCACTAAATTAATATTTTTTACAATGGTTTAAGCATGAATGACCAAGATTCACTAAATAGTGCCTCGGGGGGTAATATTTTGGTTAAGTCTTCTAATGCCGCTTGGGATATTATTGAGAACAAGTCTAGAGTGCAAACCAAGAGTGTTCGGACCAATGTGGCTAGTGCTAGCACTAATGAGAGCGACAAGAGACTTGATAAGCTTACTTCGCTTGTTGAATCACTTGCTCTCCAAGTCGCCAACAATACCAAAGCTATCACTGCCCAAGCTAGTGCTTTGACTCAATCATGTGATATATGCGGGGGATCTCACTCATGCACCGATTGTCCTTCAACTCACGACAATCCGGAAAATGTGTATGCCGCAAACGGTACCTATGCTACAGGAAGCTATCAAGCACGTCCTCAAGGTGACCGCAACTTGCTCAGCTATCGCTCAAACAACTTTCTTTCACCTCCCGGTTTTCCCCCTCAAAACCCAAACAACCTCAATCGCAACAATCAAAACCAACCCCGTGCTCCAAATCAATATCCAAACCAAAGAAACCCATATCCACCTCAAAGAAACAACCAAGTTTACCAACAACCTGCTTATCAACCACCCGCCTACAATGCTCCTCCCAACCAACCCACTGCATTACACCAAGAGGTTGAAACCTACATGAGGACTAATGATGCGATAGTGCAAAATCTTTAGCGGGAAATGGCCAACATGAAAGCAGATATGGTGAAGCAAGGGAATGATTTTCGAGCTGATATGTGAAACTCTTTTACAAGTCAAACAAATGACTTAACGAACATGATGGATAGTTTCTTCCCAAGTAATCAAGCCTCTGGATCGGGTTCTCTTCCGAGTAACACCGTTGCTAATCCAAGAGGGGAGATGAAAGCAATCACCACTCGCAGTGGAAAAGGTTTAAAGGAACCCGAGCTTCCTACACCTACACCGGTGATTGTGACAAAGGAAAACGAGTCTCTTTCTCCAAATCGCCCATCTTCTATTCCTCCAACTTCTACTTATCTAATTCCACCACCTTCTACTTCTACCCCTCCACCACCCAAGGATGTGAGTGCGAATTCTATCCCAAAGCCTTCATCTCAACCCAATATACCTTATCCTTCGAGGTTGCGGAAAGAGAAATTGAAGAGCAAGGATGATATTCAGGTTTCGAACTTTCTTAAAATGTTGAAACAACTGAATTTCAATATCTCCTTTGCTGAGGCTCTCGCTCACATGCCGAAATATGCTAAAATGTTTAAAGATCTTCTCAGTGATAAGGAGAAACTTCTCGATATTGCTCAGACCCAACTTAATGAGAATTGTTCCGCAGTGCTCTTAAGAAAATTAACAACCAAACTTGGTGATCCAGGTCGTTTCTTGATTCCTTGCAACTTCCCGGGAGTAGAGAATTGCATGGCCCTAGCCGATCTAGGTGCTAGTATTAACTTAATGCCATTAAGTGTTTGGAAGCAATTATCTCTCCCCGAGCTAGTCCCCACATGAATAACTTTGGAATTACCCAACCGTACGGTTGCTTATCCGGTGGGGATAGCCGAAGACGTCTTCGTTGGTGTCGACAAATTCACCTTCCCGGCGGATTTTGTTGTCGTTGACTACGAGATGGATCCCCGTGTTCCATTAATCGTTGGACGTCCATTCTTGAGGACCGGTCGCACTCTCATTGATGTAGCCGCGGGCGAATTAATCATGAGAGTTGGTGACGATAAAATCGTCTTCAACATGGGTAAACTTTCTAAGCAGCCTTCGGAAAACGAGAGTGTTAATTTTATTGACGTTCTTGATGAGGCTTGTGAAGAACATTTCAAAGACGCTTGTAAAAGTGGTTCTTCTTCTCTACCTATTGTTGAGACCGTTGCCTCTATTGCTCCACCACTAACTCCATTTGGAGAAAGTGATTTCATCTTGAAAGAATTTGAAGCAACTTTGGGAGATGTGTACTTGCAATATGATGATTCTCCCCCCAATTGGGATGAAGACATTCGTACCATTGAGAAACTTCTCAATGAGGACCATATTTCTCCACCATCTTCTAAGGATATTTCTATCGATGAACCGAATTTGACTACGCCTTCCATCGACAATCCTACGGATTTAGAGCTTAAGGACCTACTGTCTCATCTCGAGTATGTTTTCCTTGAAGACAACAAGAAGTCACCCGTCATCATCGCTAAGGACTTGAAAGAGGAAGAAAAATCCCGACTTATCGCCGTGTTAAAGAATCACAAGAAAGCTATTGCTTGGAAGATCTCTGATATTCGTGGAATTGATCCTCACTTTTGCACACATAAAATTCTCATGGAGGACGACTTTAAACCCACTATTCAAAGCCAAAGAAGGGTGAATCCTAAGATCCATGACGTTATCAAAAAAGAGGTTATCAAACTTCTTGATGCGGGAATGATCTATCCTATCTCGGATTCACCATCGGTTAGTCCCGTCCATTGTGTGCCAAAGAAAGGCGGAATCACTGTTGTGCCCAATGAAAACAACGAGTTGCTTCCTACTCGTCTCGTTACAGGGTGGAGAGTTTGTATAGACTATCACAAACTCAATGATGCTACGAGAAAGGATCATTTTCCCCTTCCTTTCATGGACCAAATGCTTGAACGTCTAGCGGGTAATGACTATTACTGCTTTTTAGATGGTTTCTCCGGGTATTTTCAAATTCCCATCGATCCCAAAGACCAAGAGAAAACCACATTCACTTGTCCTTACGGAACATTTGCTTATAAAAGAATGCCTTTCGGCTTATGCAATGCTCCTGGGACATTCCAAAGGTGTATGATGGCTATCTTCCATGACATGGTTGAAGAAACTATGGAAGTCTTCATGGATGATTTCTCGGTTTATGGTGATTCTTTCTCTCATTGCCTTGCCAATTTAGAACGTATGCTTAAGCGGTGCGAAGACACTCGCCTTGTTCTAAATTGGGAAAAATGCCATTTCATGGTAAAAGAAGGCATTGTGCTTGGACATAAAATCTCTAAAGCCGGTCTTGAAGTTGACCGTGCTAAAGTGGATGTCATATCCAAATTACCTCCACCTTCAACCGTGAAGGGTGTGAGAAGTTTCCTTGGTCATGCGGGCTTCTATCGTCGATTCATCCAAGATTTTTCTAAAATCGCTCGCCCGATGACCCACCTCTTGGAAAAAGATACTCCTTTCATCTTTTCCAAAGAGTGTCTTGAATCCTTCAATCTTCTTAAGGATAAGCTAACTAAGGCACCGGTCTTGGTTACCCCTAATTGGGAGCTACCTTTTGAGTTGATGTGTGATGCAAGCGACTTTGCTATTGGAGCGGTTTTGGGCCAAAGAGTGAATAAACACTTCCAACCAATCCATTACGCTAGCAAGACAATGACGGGGGCTCAATTGCATTATACCACTACCGAAAAAGAGCTTTTAGCTGTAGTGTATGCTTTTGAAAAATTCCGCCCCTATCTTGTCCTTTCTACCACCATCGTGTATACCGATCATTCCGCGTTGAAGTACTTGTTGAATAAGCAGGATTCTAAGCCAAGACTTCTTCGTTGGGTTTTGCTCCTTCAAGAATTTAAAATCGAAATTCGTGACAAGAAGGGTGCCGAAAACCTAGCCGCGGATCATCTAAGTAGACTTAAGGATCCTTATCAAGGGGATCATCCGAATCAAGAGATCAATGACTCTTTTCCCCTTGAGGCCTTAATGTCTATCAACTCCAATCTTGATGACACCCCGTGGTTTGCGGACATTGCAAACTACTTAGCGGGTGGAATTCTCAATGAAGGGTTAACGTCCCAACAAAAGAAAAAGTTCTTTAAAGATATTGAACATTATTTCTGGGACGACCCTTACCTTTTCAAACAATGTGCTGATCTGATTATTCGTCGATGTGTTGATGGGCCGACAGCGGTACAAATCCTTGATGCTTGCCATAAAGGACCCACCGGTGGTCACTTTGGTCCCAATTACACCGCGAAGAAAGTATTCGAATCTGGATTCTATTGGCCCACCATCTATCGTGACGCTCACGACATGGTTAAACATTGTGATGCTTGCCAAATACAAGGCAAGATCACACATAAAGATGAGATGCCTCAAAATTTCATACAAGAATGTGAAATCTTTGATGTATGGGGCATCGACTTTATGGGGCCATTTCCATCATCTAAAGGGAACAAGTACATCCTCGTAGCCGTTGACTACGTTTCTAAATGGGTTGAAGCTAAGGCTCTCCCTACGAACGATGCGAGGGTGGTTGTGAACTTTTTGAAGCAGCTTTTTTCTCGATTCGGTGTTCCTCGTGCTATCATCAGTGACCGTGGGACTCATTTTTGCAACGATCAATTTGCAAGAGTCATGGCTAAGTATGGTGTCAATCACCGTTTTTCCACCGCCTATCATCCCCAAACCAATGGTCAAGCTGAGATTTCCAACCGTGGATTGAAGCGAATTCTGGAACGTACTGTGGGAGAGCATCGTGCCTCTTGGGCCGATAAGTTAGATGATGCTTTGTGGGCTTTCCGTACTGCTTATAAGACCCCGATCGGTTGTACACCCTATCGTCTTGTGTACGAGAAAGCATGTCACCTCCCTATCGAGCTGGAACATAAGGCATACTGGGCCTTGAAGTGGGCTAACTTCTACATCAACAAAGCCGGTGATTTTCGCAAGATTCAACTCAACGAGCTTAATGAATTGAGGAATGAAGCTTACGAGAACTCATTAATCTACAAGGAAAAGACCAAGATCATCCATGATGCAAGGATTAAAAACCGAGAGTTCCACGTTGGTGATCAAGTCTTACTTTTTAACTCTCGGTTGAAGATCTTCTCGGGCAAGTTGAAGAGCCGCTGGTCTGGTCCATTCACCATCGCCAAAGTCTTTCCCTATGGCACCATTGAGCTTTCTCAGCCTAATGGGCCCAATTTTAAGGTGAATGTCCAGCGCGTGAAGTTGTACTTTGGTAAGGACATCTCTAATGAGATGATCCCATCCCTCACCACGTTTCCCATGAACTAGTTCTGGGTCGAGTCAGGCTCGTGACTCGGTGAACAAAAACAAGCGCTTCTTGGGAGGCAACCCGTGATCTATCCTTTACCGTTTTCTTAATAAGTGTAGGGGAGCCCCGTATGTGTTTGTTGTCTTGTTTCTTCTTCTGTGCAGGGATTAAAGCTTCAAAGATCCATTTTCGATGACTTTTGACGAACCGTGATCCCGTGTTCCCGTCTTCCCGGTTCTATCCTAAAACTGTCGTGATTCAATATTTCATATCTTATATGTTCACATTGAAATCACTATAGTTGTCCTTTCCTTAGCAAGATTTAAACAACGTGCATAATGTCCTAAGTGTAGGGGAGTTTACTCCCACATGCTTAAACATTGGGGACAATGTTTATATCAAGTGTAGGGGGGGACTTCTATCGAAGTAAGTGGTCTTTTCCATGAACTTGTCCTCATTTTAACCGGAAAATTTGATTTTTCGACATTTTTCAAAATTTTTAATCTATTTTGGCCTAGTTGTATAGTTGTATTTTCCTTTATTATGGTTATTTTCTTTCCTTGCTAGAATACATTTTCAATAAAGTGGTTTTAAATTTTTCAAAGTCGTGAATATTTTGACTCAACCCGAGTTTACTTATCTAAGTTTACTCTAGCTAGTATCCTTAACGTGTTTAAGTCAAGTTTTGCTAGGCTTTTATATAGGGAGCTTTAAAACGCGAAAGTCTTAACTCTCACGGGTTAAGAACAAGAACTTTTCGCAAGTTCCTATAATTGATCCTAGAGAGTTGTTTATCAAGGGAACTTTAAAATGCGATTTCTAAACTTGAAAGAGTCTAAGAATTTGCAAGATCCTATAGATGACTCGAAAACCCAAAACTTTGATTTAATAGGCTAAGCATCCACGAGTCTCATTCCTTGAGATTTTATATTGTGGAGAACGAGAGATGATAGAGTCAATTATAAGTTTGGTATTCTTTCGTGAATTTATGTGAGTTGATTATAAGCCTATTCTCCCATCGCTTGCTAATAAATTTATCTGCAATAAATAAGGTTGTACGATTTGAAAAGTTACTTAGCTTCTAGCACAAGATCGTTTAAAAGTTGCTCGGTATTAATTAGAGTTCATAGCCAAGGCATAACTTATTGAAGCGGGATGCGAAGATTGGCGAGTCCAAAAAGGCCCTAACAAGGCATGAGGGCTACATTTTGTTGCTAAAGATCCAAAAGTGATGTGAAGAATCATTTATCGAAAATCAATATGAAGGATCGAGACACACGACGAAAAGCAAATACTCCCCTAAAGATCATGGAGAAGTCTATCCGAAAAGACCCTAACAAGGTATGAGGATAAATAGATCCAAGTCCTAAAAGGAGGCGGATCGTTGTATATCAAAGTCCAAAATAAAGATTGGAGAAAAATGAAGAAGTCGTGGTCCAAATATGAAGAATCTCTCAAAACTTCAAGTGAAGAAATTCCTATTATGAAGAGAAGACCATAATTTCAAGAACATCTCTCAAAGATTTGAAGAATGAAGTCGCTGCCAAATATCGGTCCGAGAAAGGTCTCAAATCGTGAAGCGAGTTATGCCAAGATATGAACTTTATGAGGTCCCGAGAAGCAGTTTTAAAAGATTTTGTCCTTTAGCTAACTATTGATTAAATCACCCCACTTTGTTTCCGGCTTAAATAACTATCGAAATAAGTCAAACAATGCATCCTCGTGATCATTCAAGACATTATTAAAATATAAGAGATACACCTAGGAATAAGGGAGTCTAAGTGAATAATTGGGCCACATGGGTTCGTGTTAGTTTGCTAACTTATAATAACAACGATCTCGTTTTTAAGCTTGGTATGGGGAACGTGAAACTTAAGAATGATGAATATTCATGACATCCTAAAACCCCAATGTAAGTCTTTGATTTCTTACTTATTTTGTTCTTTTAAGTTTTCTTAGTGTTTAGTATTTAATAAAGGCCAAGGTGGGTTATCTATGATGAAAAATGTAAATCGTGCTTTGAAATTAGTGCATTGCATGAGGACATTGCAATGGTCAAGTGTATGGGTTTTAATAAGTGTGAAAACACTTATCCTTTTACCACTTATTTCCAATAATAACAAGACCAAAACGTGTATTTTATGTCGTAAAAGTCGGAATTATGCGTGGTTTGTGTTTTTATTGTGTTTTAGGACCAAAAGATGCAAAAAGAAGAAAACATGGGCTATCACGGGCTTTTATCGAAGAAAAAGACTAAAGACGAAGTCAAAAGATCAAGAATGCAAAAAGAACGAAAGTCCAAGGCCAATTCTGAAGATTTATCGAAGAAAAAGTCTAAAGACGGAAGTTTATTGAAGTCGAAGAACTCAAGTCTAATTATAGAAGAAAATTACTAGACAAGTTCAACTTATATCGACAAATCCCGAGACGACGTCGAGAAAGACAAAGATTAAGTCGAATCGAGTCGAGAAGAAAGAAACTAGATAGCTTAAGCATGTAGTCTCCTCACCTCCTATAAATACCCTCCTAATATGTCATTAGGAGGGTGTTAGGTGTTTTAGTTTTTAATAGGTGTAGTTTAATTTTTAAGTGTGTTTTATTTTTCTCTCTAGTTTTTCTTTCAAACTTGTTAATCTTTCCATTAATCTTGTAATCTTTTTACATTCATCTTTAATCAATCAAGCTTATTTTCTTAATTCTCATTCTACCTTTCTTAATCTTTTTCTTAATCTTGATAATCATGTAGTTAATCTCATCTCTTTGATTATGTGATTGATTTGTTCATGTGATTGATCTTTTAGTTTTGTTGTGGTGGATGTTTTGAGCTTATTGTGGTATTTCATCTTCTAGTGTTTGGCTTATTTTTGATTAAGTTGTTTGGATAGATCAATAGGATTGCTATTTAGTTGATTCTTAATGTTTTGATTATTTTAAGTTTTTATAGTTTTAATTTTTGGCTTATTTAGTTCTTCTTAAAATTTATTTGGTTAAAGTTTTGGTTAATTGCTTGTTTGGTTTGTGCTTATTGGTCTTATCTCTTAAGATTGCTTGTTTCTGTTTAACTGTATTCGTGTTTAGATTCTTCGGAAAAGGGTTTTGCTCTCTGAAAACATACCTTTTTCTAAAAAAGCCTTTATTCCGAAATACTCCTTTACTGAAAATAGCAATTATTCCGAAAAACCTGTTTTTCCGACAACCCTATTTCTCTGAAAACTTCCTTTTTCCAAAAAGTCTATTATTCCGAAAATTTCTCTGAAAAGCTTGCTTTTTCGAAAATACCTTTTTTATGAAATAGCCTTTTTTCCGAAATAGCTCATTTTTCTGAATTCATCTTTATTCCGAAGATCCTAATTTTTCTGAAAACTTCATTATTCCGAAATTCCTGTTTTTCTGAAAAATCTTGTTATTCCGAAAAAGTTAATTTTCTGAAAAACCATTTATTCCGAAGATGCTAATTATTCTGAAAAAGCCTATTTTTCCGAAGATCCGTTTATTCCGAAAATGCCTCTTTTTCCGAAAAAGCTTTATTCCGAAGATCTCTCTGAAATTATCCATAATTCCGAAAATCCATTTTCTTGAAATTTCACTTCTCTTGTTTCAGACTTAGTTGAAGTTTGAGTTTTCTGAATTGTTTTTGTTTTCCAACTTTTAATTTTTCCAGCCTTTTTACTTAGCATTGTTTTAACTTGTTTTATCTTAGATTAAATTTTCAAGCTTTCAACGACAATTTTACTTTTAGTAGAATAGATAATCAAACTTTTTTATTTTCCACCAAGAACAACTGAGTCGCACTTTCTGCCAATAATCAATTCGAAAAGATTCGGACGATAATATTTTATACTTAGCCAAAAGCTACGTATTAATTACAACCATGATTTTAGCTCATTCTGATTCATATGTTACTGTATCTCTACGATTTCTGAGATTCCCTAATCTAGCAATTAACCTATTAAAATACGGTTACCCATCTGCAATGATTCACTCAGTAATCTTATTCGCTAATCTAAATCAATATTGTTATTATGAGCAGTATGGGGGATTCTACTTCCATTCAAGGTATTTTGTTTATGATTACTAGATTAATGTTATTATCTAATGTATGATTTTTAGTTTTTTGTTTTGATTTAGGAGTTGTTTTATATTATATTTTATGATCGTTAGTTTTTTTGTTCTGATTTTTGATTTAAGTATTTTGTTTACGATTACCGATTAGTTTTTGATTCATATTACTGTCTCCTAATCATAGCGTGCAGCAATTGTGGATTCTAGATACATAATGCTAAAAGGATGTTAAATATGGACTTAATTTAACAACAAGGATTAGCTTTGTTAGAACTTAATTGAGATATTAATGTCTTCTTTTTCCAATTTTTTGTTGTTATTGACGTAGTTCCCGTTACTGGTTATTAAGCTAGCTTATCAGTAAGTCCCTTTTGGACTTATCTAACTTACAACGATAAAATGTGCAACCGATTATTTCTTCCAAATGCAAGTGCAAATAGATATGAAAACCTTTGAGCATAAATAGTGCAGTGCCTTCTGTCTGCCAACTCAGGGCTGAACTCGATATTCTACTTACCAGACACTTTTTAATTAGGATTTGCCTGATAGAAATATTTAAAAGTAAGTATAAAACTCCTCATAAGAAAC
Organism: Glebionis coronaria; assembly: GCA_025667525.1. Lineage (NCBI taxonomy): Eukaryota > Viridiplantae > Streptophyta > Magnoliopsida > Asterales > Asteraceae > Glebionis > Glebionis coronaria. Next base: position 57,018 of record JANFOE010002415.1, on the reverse strand, counting down.
TTTATATAAGCAATCTGAAAGGTCGTTCAAAATGGTACATCCATGTGTCAGAGATATTTTGAAACAATTTATATGGGTTCTTTCCACTACAATAAAACTACAGTTTAGGGTCGAGGTTTTTTTAGGGTCAACATCAATATCGACAAATCGACAACTTGCAACTTGCGGGACATTCAAAATGTATCGAATTCATATAACAGTTTTTTCGAATGGATCAATTAAAAGTTATATAACAGTTGTTTCGAATTCATCCATATCTAGTTTTTTAATATCGAATGAGCTTCATAACTAAAATTAAAAAAGTTATTTTACTAGTGTGGTGGTTTCAAAATGTATCACGTTATAGGAGATCAATTTGTTCAAAATTCATATTGTTCCTTATTTGTCGAAACAGTATCACGTTTATTGAGTTAAATATGTTTAGTCATAATGTAAATCATTCAATCTGTTCAATTTTTATATCACCCCTTATTTCATTTTTTTCTATATGGTATTTGACCATTTTATAACAACCATCACGTATGTATCAGGTCAGCCATCAACTCCACCTCTAGTTAACAATGTGCAAGTTGTCGATATTGACGATGATATAAATGTCCCGCAGGTTGGTAGCTACCAAACAACCCCAGAAGGCAGTAAGTTTTGGGTTCCTAATGCCAAGAACAAACCTGTCGAAGGGACTGAATTTGATACAATAGACCTGGCTTTGAAATTTTACAAGGATTATGCAAGGGAGGGTGGGTTCGAAGTTAGAAGAGGGGGTCAAAAGCAACCAAATAAAAATGAAGATCCTACTTTGAAAGATTTTGTTTGTGCTAAAGAGGGCTTTAAGCAACCATCAAACGATGCTAAAAAAAAGGACCAATAAGGTACAACCTGATTAACCACAATCACAGGTTGTTAAGAAGGTAGTTACTAGGAGAAAACGTGCATCACAACGTTGTGGGTGTAAAGCTAAACTCCATATTGAAAGGACAAAAGAGAATAAGTGGAGAGTTTAAGAGTTCCTTGAGAAACATAATCTTATGTTGGTGCGTGAAGAAGACTACATGTATCTTAAGGTTGCTCGAAAGCTTAGTTTCCCACAACAATGTACCACCTATCGACTGTTAATCTAGAACCAACCCGAGCTTTCAAGGTTATGAAAGAGTTGTATGGGGGGTTTGAGAATATTGGTGCTACTAATGTTGAATGTAAAAGTTACAAGCGTGGTTTGAATAGTTTTATTGGTAACCACGATGCACAAATGGTAGTTGAAAAGCTTTTGAGTCGGCAAGAGTTGTGGGAAAAATTTTCTGTTGTATACAAACAGGACAAGGCTGATCAAAGCTTGACTGGATTGTTTTGGGCTGATGATAAAGTGAAGCAATACTTCGATGTGTTTGGCGATGTTGTGTCATTTGATGCAACCTTTTGTTCAAACAGGTAGTGTGTATGATCCATTTCCATTATAGATCATAATTTTTCTTATATTTGTAAACATGTTTATATATTTGGTACTAATTTGTATGTTATTTGTAGGTACAACATGATATTGGTCCCTTTTACGGGCATAGATAATCATAATCGGTGCATTCTTTTTGGAGCTGCATTACTAGCTGGTGAGTCTATCAAGAAGTATATATGGTTGTTAAAACGGTTCAAAAAAATATTTGGATCTGCACCAAAAGTAGTGGTCACTGACCAAGACCCGGCAATGAAGGTAGCTATCGAACAGATTTTCCAGAATCGAGACATCATCTATGTATGTGGCATATTATGAAGAAACTAGCTGGAAAGGTATTTTTTCTAACCAAGTTGCTTTTTTATTTCCAAATTTAATTTAAGCTTCAAGAATTATTATTTTTTTCTTTTTTTACTTGAAGGTTGGCCCTGATTTGTGTAGTGATCCAGACTTTAAAAAAAGATTGTGTGATATAGTTTGGACAGATAAAATTGACTCTGGGGTGTTTGATTTCGAATGGACCTTAATCATGAAATACTATAAGTTGGATGATCATAAATGGTTGAACGATATGTTTGGTATGCGTATCAATCGGATACCTGCATACTTTTGGCATGAACCGATGTCTGGCCTCATGCGAACGACATCTCGTTCTGAAAGTGAAAACCATTTCCTTGGTCAGCTTACCAACCCGGATCTCACTTTGGTTGAATTTATAAGCCACTATGATACAGCTATTGATTCTGTAAAACCACAGCATTATCGCATCCTTAATTCGGGGACAAATTATTTTTTAGAGGGGAAGAATTGTAAAACCCGCATAAAAATACCATGAATTTAAGATTTTATTAATTATATAAATCACAGTAAACATGATAAAAAAAATACTATCATGGCATTGCATTAAATTGCACACGTCTATACTACTATATTTGCCAAAGTCAAATAATTATGTAGAAGATTCAAACGTGTTTTATTTTTGGCATTGACTATATGAGATTTGATCATATCCCATGATTCTCGGCAAACTTGTTAGTCAATATATACACCTAGCTAAATAATTAATATTGGTCATTCCAATCTCAACTGACAAAACTTAAACTATTGTAAAACTAGGGTTGGCTTCTTAATCAATCCATGAACGTACTATAGCATTGGTTTCGATTCGGATCCGTGTATGTGTTGTGATCATGCTCTCGCTTTATGATTGTTATCGAAATCGAAGCGACTCGTGATCGGATAGTGACGTCCTTCGTTTGTGTTTTATTTGGCGTTGATCAGTTCGCATTCGACTTCGATCTTAGTCTATCTTCGTTTGACTACAAGGTAAAGTCTAAAATTACATTTATGGGCTGATGATATATTTCATGATTATGGCTTATATTCATATACATATGGGTTAGTAACTGATTAGTTAAATGAAAGGCATAGTTAGTAAAATATGAGCATAATTTCAAGCAATGCAGCGTGTGATCTTAGCATCTAATCTTTAATGAATAATGATGATAATCAGAATCTTTAATTTGTATCTCTAAGTTTACCATTCTATATAGAAATTCCATATAACTAGAAGTGTATGAAATAATAAGTAGGTACTTTATAACTATGAACATTTGAAAGAAACACAAAACTGGTTACGAACTTGAGTCTGTATCTTTAATCGTAAAACAAGTCATGAATTTTCGATGGTGTGTACGTATGTACGAGACACATCACTTGTTTATAGTTGGCTAGTACATATAAACGCAGCTAGAAGGCATATATTTCATGCATGGTCTTTAATTTGAGTTGGTTATGTACACTATAAGAAATGGTTATTATATTTTAACAAGCGTACATATAATTAGAATGGGTGTAGATACTTAATGTGATAAAAATGTGTTTAAACTAGAAGTTTAAATGATTAATTAGTTGTATCTTTATTAATATGTAGTCGGTAACTTTATGTAGCCCATTGTACCGGGAAATAAGTTTGGATTTTTTTAAGCGCCGAGTTTGACTAAGGTACGGATATCCTTAACTCTTTACCGTTATTATGACCAGTTGTTTCTTTCGTCCATTTGATTGACTGTACGGATTTCCGTCCTTTCAGTAAGGACTTCCTTTTTATGCATGATTGGGATTCCCCGACTGCAGCCAAATGTTTTTCCCCATATGTGTTTATGCTTATCAGAAATCATGTTAAAAACGAAATAAGTTGCCTGAGCATTATATACAAGCACGACCATTTTATGTACTAGTTACGGAGGTACCGTAACCACGGCACTAGAGGCACCGGTGTCATGACTCACATGCAGGAGAGTGATATCCTGCATTGTCCCACTCATGTTCAGTTTGGCCATTTTTATATGTATGTTTAGTGGGGCGTATGGATGCATCTTAGGCTTATCAGTTTACAAGTTATCAGGGTGAATGTGGTGTGTGCTCTACATCCTTCACATTGGAGCTGATCCCTCCACCCAACACAGTATTTAGAGGTCACCCCTCTACAGTTATTTAGAGGTCACCCCTCTACAGCATGACGAGGTCACCCCTCCAGTTATTCATGCACGGTTGTTACAGCACCTGACCTATATAAGCTCTGGCAATTAAAATACAGTAAATGCATGTTTTCAGATTTAACAGATAACAGTTCATCTTTGTTATTTATAAATCAGACTTTACAGATTATACACATATTTTTGCTGCAACTTTACTTATCAGACTTACAGCTCCAGTATTTCATCATCTGTTTCATTTCAGTAGTTCCTTATCATGCTTTATATCCGTTCACTGAGCGTTATGCTCAGCCGTAGTTCCCTTTCATGTTCTAACGGCAGGTACACCAGGACGCTCTTAGGATTCTGAGAGCATGTGCATTTGGATGGAAGCTATCCAGACTTCTTACTTTATGTACTTACATTATTCTGCTTATTTGGACATTGTTTAGTCCTTTCCTTCAGTATTTTACTTTTCATGTTTTGGGCTTATGTTTGGATTGCCGATGTTTGATCCCGGTATTTCCTTTATGGCCAGTTAATGTTTTGGGACATTTACCTTATGCTTTGATGACACGCCATATTTACACGTAGCGGTCCACTTATCCAAGTGGGGTGTTACAATTATGGTATCAGAGATATAGGTTCGACATGTAGGCTCTAAAACGTGACCTGTGACTAGTGGATAGTCACCAGGAACTTCCCAGATTTTGGCGCTGTTATCTTTCATGTTTCTCATACAATTATCAGTCGGTTTTCTTCGTTATCAGTCAATTTTCTTAAAATTTTGACTAAGTAAAAGGTTGGTACAAGACTGGCCATATTTAGTCGCATGTGCTTTTTACTCGAAATTTTTGTATTGATGAACCGACTCATAGGCGTTCATCCTTACTCATGCAAGATTCATGTTTTCAGTCAAATGTTAATTCGTGAACTGAACCATTACGTTCACCATTGTTCAGGTCAAAGTTCATATTTTCAGACGATAATTATTTTGTGAACCAAACCAAAAGCGTTCACCTTTGTTCATATCATGATGTTTCATTAAAGTTTTGACTAGTATGGTTGGACTACAGCCGTCCATATTTAGTCCCAGATTATAAACCTTATACAAGACAGTTCTCATAAATTTTGACAAGAATTGATCGAACCAGAATCGCCCATACTTAGTCACATGTTTTCTTCTTTGAATTATGTGGATTGAACTATATCCATCCACACCAGTTGTTGAAAACCTCAGTTGATCATACTCTTATGTTCTTTGTAACAATCCAGTTTTCACAATCTCAAGTTGATGTCGCCTTCAGGCGGGTTCAGTTTCACGTTCCCTTACAAGAATTATGTTTTCAGCAGAGTGATAATATTTCATGCTAAGATACAAAAGAATTTCAGTAAAATTGTTTTCATGATAAATCATGATTAGCCTTCATTAATCATGCTTCATGCTGACCACTGTTGGGACTTCGATTATATCATACTTTTTAGCCTCGAAAAAACCATCAGTAAGTCGACGCAAGAATTGTCAGCCTATCATGTTACTTATTTCAGATCAGTTTACTACCGTTTAAATCAATTTATTTCTTTGATCATGTGAGACAAGCGACACCAGTATCGATCATCCCACAAAATTCCACCAGTGCCATGTACAGTATTTCGTGTGTACTCCACGTAAAGTGTCTCAGATATGCTCCATGTGCAATATTCATTTTGTACTTCATGTACAGTAGTCCAGGTGTACTCCAGGTACCCTACTCTATGGATATTGCTAATCGGTCGTCAATCATCTCAGGCGTTTCCACTTGTAGATATTCTACCAGATGCTGATGTTGTTCGTAAGTTGAAGATTTTACCCGATACTGATGCTGCTAACACTTTGAAGACCTCACAAATGCTGATGTTCCTGATACTTTGGAGATTTCTCAAGATGCAGATGTTGTTTATACTATGAAGACTCTACAGAACAAGGACGAAAACTATAAATTTGAAATTCTGACAAGAAAAAATTTCAACCATCAGACACTACCATTTCATTCCATGCTTTTACCTTCTCAGTTTGATGTCACATTTCACTCAGCTAACCTTTCATTCAGAAGAGTGGGAACCAGAACCCAGCCGACCACTCAGCAGAATAGTTACATGAATCACGATCATGATAATGACCGTCATTAATTGACAAACAAAACAGTAGTGACAAACACCGTGCTTATAATTAATCCGTCAGTAACCATCGGAACTCTGGCACGGACGTGACCATAAATACACAGGTCAGCAGTCTAACCGGTTCACCAATCCTAGCAGTTACCAAAAATTTTCAACCTTGTTCAGATTCATCTACTAAACACGTGCCAAGACATCAGTCAAGACATAGGTCTCATGTATCATTTCGGAAGACACATATCAAGGCACCAGTCATGGTACACGTCATATGAATATCTTCTCAAAATACGAGTGAGAACTCATAACTCTAGTATGTTTCTAAACCAGGCCCTCAGTAATTCAGGGTACCCTTCAGAAAGGGGTATACCGTTTTGTTATACCACGCATAAATCAGACCCTTACAATTCAGTTACAGCCACTGGGTATTAATCAGGTTAAACACGCAATATTCATTCTGTGAGGTTACAGACGAACAAATTCAGTGAAAATCGCCATGTTTACTTCACGTATTCCTATGACAGCTTTATTTTATAAACAGGTATTTACCGACCTCCCAGCCATAAAAGACTCCATAGTATCACCACATTTATGAGGCTTTCCTTCCCGTTGAAGACGAGATTCGTCTTACTAACTCTTGATTTGTTCATTTTTTTTTGCCAGAGAAATCAGTACAAATTGTTTCAGCTTTACAAGCACGTGAATTATTATCTTTTAGCTGCAAAGATTTCTAATCACATTCATGATGCGACTTCTGAAATTCCTTAATTTCATGATCAGCAGTTTATCCCAAAGTTTCTAGATGTCATTCTAGAAGGTTTTCCAAAAATTCCTTCCTAACCACGAGACCGAGTTTAACATCGAGCTTGTCTCAAGGACAGAAACTGTTTTCAGAACTCTTTATTCCAGGGCTTCAACTAAGTTAAAAGAGTTGCAGCAATTGCTGCAAAAGTTACCGGAACGAGGCTTTATTCGCCCTAGGGCACCATCAGGGGGTGTACCGTTTCTGTCTATCAGAAAGAAGGTCGGTAACATGAGATCATGTATTGATCACCGAGGATTTTATTCCACAAATAGAAGGTTTAACTGATCTGCTACGATGTCATAAATATTTTCAAGAACCATTCACGATCATGCCACCAGTAGCGGTGAGAGAAAGAACATGATGTTTTCCCATACTACTATTGCACACGTTATAGTCTCTCAAAAATTTTGATTTATACTTCTGAGCTCCCAAATGCTTCAACTATAGTATGAAATTGATGAATAAAATTTTCCATGAATTTTCAGACAAAATCGTCAGTATATTCATTGATAATATTCTGATCTGCTAAGTTCTAGAGAAGTACAAGAGAATCACCTTCTCACAATTGTACAGAATCTTTGATAAGAGAAAATTATACAAGCAGCTTTCCAGATGTGAATCCCAGTTGAACAAGGTGACATTTCTGAGCCATCCTATTTCAGCAGAAATAAATTTTAGACAATGCTGCGAAGGTGAAGGCCATTACCAGATGGTCAAGACCGACGTCTTTGACTAAAGTACAAAATTTTCTAGAACTCAATTGACTACTACCACAGAAATGGCTGACAGTTCTCACGATTAGCTTTCCATGACCAAGCTTACGCATAAAGGAGATGATCTACACTAAAATTTTGTATTCCATCAGATCCTATGCTAGGAGAGATCTAATTTACTGAGACTCAAAATTCTTTCATGACTATTCATACAGATTCCTCCAGAATGTACCATAATCCCAGACAGAATTTTGATAGAGGCGGTATAACACAAGGATGCAGTTATGTTCATATCTTGATGCCTGACATACCTCAGGTTCAAGATAAGACACCGACATGCTAATGGGCTATTACAACCATTAGAAATTTCTGAACAGAAATGAGATAAGACTCCATGGAGATTATTGTCAATTATTACAGACTCAGATGAAGCATGATGCCATCTAAGTCGTTGTTAACCAGTTAACCCAGCCTCCACGTCTTCTTTTATCCGAAATGATTACACAGTAACAAATCTGTAGGAAATTCAGCAATAGGTCGTATGATTCCAAAGTATTCCATCAACAATCTTTTCAGATCGAAATTAGCGTTCGCGAATCGCGCTCACGTTCATATTCACAATCACGTGTACGTTCACATTTACGTTCACGTTTATTTTCACTTTCACATTTAAGTCTCATTCGCAGTATGATGTTGTTTCAGTTCATGCTTTGTGTTATCTCATGATTTAAGCTCACGTTAGCGTTCATATCATTGTTCATGTTCATACTCGTGTTCCATCTCACGATATACGTTTCACAGCTTGTTACTGAATATATTCACAGGAAGCTAAAGAAACTAGACTCAAGTTTAGCACAGGTTTTCCATACCCAGGCAGACGTTTCACATCTCAGGCCGTATCGTTTGGCATTCTTTTCCTCAGTCAGCCTATATTCGTGATATGTCCTAGTATCACGTTCACAGTACGATTCACGTATCATGTTCACAGTACGATTCACGTATCACGTTCACAGTATATTCCATGCTCAGCGTTCATCATATAATCACGAACCACGTTCACGTAGCACGTTCAAAATTGTTCACGTAGTTCGCCCCTATATTTTTCAACAGCTTTCTCAGAGATATAAATGTTATCTTTTCATAATATTTACACGTATCGCTTCATGTATCCTACATGATATGGTCTTTCATTCTATCAGATTCAGAAAATCCATCTTAAATATGGAACTAGAAACTATTCAGCACCGTCAGGCTCATCAGGACCAAGATTTTCATTATGTTTAGACCCTTGAAGGAATCATTTCGAGCGAGAAGCTACTTGAGACGGAGGAGTCCATCCGGACCTCTCACCACTTTCCCTTCAATAAATCCAGTTATGTTGTTTCAGTCAGGTTACGTTTCATATCCTCTTCAGCCATGTCACGTTACATGATCACTTCAGTCATGTCATGTTTATACTTATTGTAACACCCCAAAATGTGATATGCGGAAGCGGTGAAGCTCGGGGGCTGTTACGTCATTGTATCATAGTTCAAAAGAGAACGACTCTAAATGAGACGTTTTATAAAAATACCTCGTTGAACTTAAATTAAAAGCATCACAGTACAAAAGGTCTCGGTTTCAAAAGATAGTGCAGCGGAATGTAAAATTTTTAAACATCAACGAGATAATAGTTCAAAAGCATAAGTAAATAAATGTCCGAAGATAGCCAAGAAATGCATGCGGACTCCAAGTACTTCACACAGCAGATACAACTCATCATCAATTACCTGAGATAAATGCTAAATTGGGTCAACATAAAGTTGGTGAGAATATAGGTTTCAAGTAAAAGTTCATAGTAATTCAATTTCAGATTTCATTTCATGTACACGTGCAACTATAGGAGATATAGTGCCAAGTGTAGGATAAATTGGGTGTTCACAATATTTATGATAGCTAAGCTCGTGACATCGAAACTAGTGATCCAGTGCATACAATAGATTGCATACATAAATTTTTCCCCAATGGAGTACCTAGCCAAGATGACTCCGTTCATACAAATGGTACACACTCGTCCGGCGTCAGAATGCCCGAGTGGAGGTTGTCAACCCTCAATAGATCTATCCGTAACATAAGAGCTTACTCCAGCAGAGTAACTAACAATTCACGATAGTCGGGACTATGGCTAAAGCAACTTAAGCTATCTCATAAATAGTGTTCACAAGCGTTCACAGAAATCAAGTTTTACGTGCGTCCAGAAGCAAGCATCAAAGCATTTATCACATCCCAAAACATTAAACATATAAAAACAGTTTAATAGGGATCTATAAACTCACCTCAAGCAACGATTCAAACCGCACAAGTAAGATCAAATAGTAGCGAGCAACTCTAGCAACAACCTAAATATAATACTATAGTTTAGGCGCTAGCAAATAAGTCATAATAGTTTGTCACGTACGTTACTCATCAATCAAGTATATATTTTGTTGTTAAAAGTCGTGACTTGTAATGTTATATCGTTATAAACATTATAGTATGTATATATTTAGGCAAAAATATTTATTTTTGACTCGACGAAATTTCGACATCCTTTCGGCGTAAAATTTTATTTACCAAAATTTATCTTAACAATTTTTTCCTACACGGTTTCTAACGAGAATTCGGAAGCCTTTCGGCGTCACGTAAAAATTTGCCATTTTTAGTAAGTACTCAAATCTCGTCCTAAAACCCCTATTTTCAACAATTTCTCAATCGCCAATATTTCAACAAGTTATTTTCCGCAATAGTATCAATTTCCACTTCCAACGTTCAAACTTTTAACGTTACAACAAGTATTCACATTTCGCGCTAATACGCTTTTACAAAACAAGTCCAACATTCATACGTACCATTTAGTAACCATTTCGACACGTAAAACAACTCCGTTTAACTCGAAAATGTAGTTTCGACCACTTTAAAAATCTGGACAGCAACCACTTATAGTGTTTTTCACCAAAAATTAAGTTTTCCGACAACGAAATTTAAACGACCACATCTTACTCATTTTAGCTCAGTTTTTAGCCCATAATATATCGAAACGAAGGTATTAACTTATATTTTCATCGTAGTAAACTAGTGTCAAAACAATTTTTACGACCCTCTACGCCTCTTATAAAAATCGGACAGATTGTACGTTTTTTCGTAAAAACTCGTTTTCGACCATTTTCAAGCGTAACCACTAGTAGTAACACTACTAGTTCCCTCCAATTATTCATAAACACCAACAAAATCAAAGATTTTTTTTCAAGTTCACAAATCCAAAATATACATACTTATATTTTTCACAAGTCTTTCAATTAAACCATTTTCATGTATGGATCTAATAGATCCACACATAATTTCCATAGATCTTAAAATATTTCATGACCAAAGTAGTTTTTATCATTTTATTTCAAGAAAATACTTGATGAGTAACATGCATGCATAGATCTACAAAGATTATGCATAGAAAATGAAAAGATGAAAAAGGTTTAAGAAGTAACCTTGAGTAAAGATTCTACGTAATCACAACGACCCGATCTACGCTCTAACCCACTAATAATCAACAAGAACTCTACTCTACAACTTCAACCCAAAAACTACTCAAATCAATAAACCAAGAAAGACCATTCTTCTTTATGCTTGTACAAACTCTAGTGTGATTTTGTTTTGTGTTAATTCTTGTTAAAATGAAGCTTTTAGAAATCAACAATGGTGGAAAATGTTTGTGTTTGTGTGCCGTGTACTTTGGGAGAGAAAGAGAGATATGTGTGTGTTTTTTTTGAAGTGAAAATGAAGTGAATAAGTGAATTATTTGAGGTGGTTTTGGTTAGTAAGTTAAAATGTAAGATGTGTAAGTAAGTGTAAGCTTAATATGGTAAAGAGTGGAGTGTTGGTGCATTATGCACATGGGGTGACATATGGCCGGTTATGGGGTCCCATATGGGGGTAAATTATTCAAAAATTTTACTATGGTAACTAGTTAAAAGGTTTAAGGTAAAAAGGTTAGTTAGTTTTAGGTAAATATCAAAAAGTATATAGTTAAGTTAGAAGTTACGTAAAACTTAAAAATTTGACGAAATATATTAAATTTACGATTTTTCGACGAAAACTGACATTTTATGATTTATAAAGTATTTTATGCACGCTAACGACGGTTAAACGTAAAAACGACGTAAAATACGAAAACGCGATACGTTAATTAAATATTCACAGTAAATACGATTTATTACTATAAATAGCAAAAATATTAAAATACAGGCATATATAAACATATACAGAAATATTTAAATACGATGCTCACGAAAATACGATCACGCTGTTAAAAACTAAACAGTTAAGCACATAATTCACAGATAACGAATAATCTCATGGATTATCGTCAATTCATTGACCGTCTCAGCACTTTGGTCAGGTTCACATAAAATGTTCAGAATAATGACTGAGCACAGTGTCAGGCCATTACTCGTCAGCAAACAGTTTTTCAGAAAACGCGGGATAACTTCCCGGTTCCAACACAGTTAAATCACATAGTTGACTAAATAAAAAGTCAAAGGGTAAAATAGTCATTTTACAAAGTAGAGAAAATTACCAGGTGTTACATCATCCCCTTGCTAGAGAAGCTTTGTCCTCAAAGCTTAGGGGTGTCACGGTTTCTAGAGTTGTCAAAGAGTTGCGAATATTTCTTGCGAAATTGATCCTCACGCTCCCAAGTGAATTCAGGTCCACGTTTAGAATTCCACCTCACCTTGATGATAGGAATACGACTCTGTTTCAATCGTTTGACCTCACGGTCCATGATTCGACAGGTTCTTCGACAAATTGCAACTTGTCGTCGATTCGGAGTTCCTCCAATGGTATAACGAGTGTCTCATCAGATAGACACTTCTTCAAGTTCGACACATGAAAAGTGCTATGCACGCGGCTCAACGCTTGCGGTAATTCGAGACGATAGGCTACGGTTCCAACCTTTGCCAGAATTTTGAAAGGTCCAATATAACAGGGGTTCAGCTTTCCTCGCTTGCCAAAACGTACAACACCTTTCCAAGGCGATACTTTTAGCATCACTTTGTCTCCCACTTGAAATTCGAGAGGCTATCGTCGAACGTCGGCGTAACTCTTCGGACGATCACGGGCTGCTTGAATTCGGCTCTTGATTTGAACAATCTTCTCAGTCGTTTCACGGATGAGTTCAGGGCCAGTGAGTTGACTATCCCCAACCTCACTCCAACACACATGCGAGCGACATTTACGACCATACAACGCTTCAAACGGTGCAGCCTTAATACTGGTATGATAACTATTGTTGTAAGAGAATTCCACTAGAGGCAAATGTCTGTCCCATTGCTTCCCAAAGTCAAGCACACAAGCGTGCAACATGTCCTCCAGCGTTTGAATAGTTCTCTCACTCTGTCCTTCAGTCTGTAGGTGATAAGCAGTACTCATGTCCAATTGCGTACCCAACGCTTTCTGAAGTGATTTCCAGAATTTCGAAGTAAATCTACCATCTCTATCAGAAATTATCGAGATCGGTATCTGATGTAGACTAAAAAACAAAGTAACAAAGATAAGTAATTGGATCTGTTGATTCAATAAGAATGCCAGAAACAATTCTGCTAATAATCGTTGATTCTGAAGAATGCCCGAAAATTAGGGTGAAACACGGAAACTCAACGGCCAATGGTTTAACTTTTATTAAACTGATAACTGTCTTCCTAGGGTTACAGCAGATTCATTAAATAATGACTGCAAACAAAGAAAAACCCTAAAAATCCAACGGGCTGGACCGTAACCCAATGACAAAGTCCAACTGAAAGTGAAAAAACATAAAAATGCAAAAAACTGATAGTAAAAAGGCTTTTCGGGCCTTGAAAAATCCGCAACCAGCTACAAGGTGGTTACAGCGTCGTCGGTCTCCTTTTTACGCACGTTTTGACAGGTCACGGGCTGAAAACGGACTTAGGATGCAAAAGTTATGCCCATTTTACTAAACCCCTCTTCGTCACGCGATCTCGGGCCTCCAGAAACAAGTCAGCCCGTTCTTCAATACTTGGGCCTCCATCATTCCCCCCTGGATAAGAAAAATTCGCCCTCGAATTTCCAGTTGTATCATCATCGGAAGAATCACCATGGTAAGGCAACAAGTGCTTCACATTAAAAACATCAGAACAACGAATATGACTTGGCAACTTCAAACGATAAGCATTTGAGTTCATCTTATCCACAATTTCCACTGGACCAATCTTCTTAGCAGACAATTTATTATATTCACCAACTGGAAAACGATCCCTAGTCAAAACAGCCCACACAAAGTCTCCTACTTCAAAGTCAACTTGTCTCCTCTTTTGATCTGCATCCTGCTTGTACTTCGAATTAGCGCGAACCAAGTTGTCACGAACAGATTTATGAACATCATGCAACCCCTCAACAAAATCCTGCACTTTCTTCGGAACAGACCTAGAAATTTGAGGAGTCATAAGATCAAGAGGACCACGTGGCTGAGCAGAATAAACCACCTGGAAAGGACTAAACCCAGTGCTCCGATTAATAGCATGATTATGAGCAAACTCAGCTTGATACAACTTCTGATCCCATGCCTTCACATGATCACCCACCAAACACCTTAACAGGTTACCAAGGGACCTGTTAACAACTTCGGGTTGCCCATCAGTTTGAGGATGATAAGCGCTACTAAAATTGAGTTGAGTATTCACCATCTTCCACAAACTACGCCAAAAATGACTCAAAAACCTGGTGTCCCGATCAGAAACAATAGAGGAAGGTAAACCATGTAAACGGTACATATCCCTAAAGAAAAGTTGGGCTACATTAACTGCATCTATTGTCTTCTTGTAAGGAATAAAATGAACCATCTTAGAAAAACGATCAACAACAACAAATATTGAATCATTACCCCTTTGAGTACGAGGTAGCCCCAACACAAAATCCATGCTAATATCAACCCATGGCTGCAAAGGAACTGGCAAAGGCATATAAAGTCCTGCATTAGTAGTCGTCCCCTTTGAAACTTGACAAATACGACACCTCTTGACGTAACGATCCACTTCCTTTCTCATAGTAGGCCAAAAATAAGAAGCTTGAACCAACTGTAAAGTGCGATCACGACCAACATGTCCTTCACCATGCAACTCCTTAATAATTTGCAAGCGAAGACTTGAATCAGGAATACAAAGTTGATTCCCTTTGAATAAGAACCCATCATGCATAACAAAATCTGTTTTCTCTCCGGATTACAAATCCTGCAGAACAATTGAAAAGTATGGATCCACAGTCACCATGTCACGAATGACATCCAGTCCAGGAACATCAACCTGCATGGTTACAAGTAAACTACTTCTCCTGCTTAAGGCATCAGTAGCACGATTGGAAGCACCCGTTTTGTGTTTCACCACAAAAGTAAATTTCTCAAGAAAAGCCAACCAACGCCCATGTTTATGTGAAACCTTATCTTGAGTACGAATATGCCTTAAGGAATCATGGTCAGTGAACAAAACAAACTCCTTATGAAACAAATAATGGCGCCAATGCTTCACAGCTTGGACCACTCCATAAAACTCCAAGTCATAAGTAGAGTACCTCGACTTTGGCCCTGTCAACTTCTCGCTAAAATAGGCAACAGGCCGCCCACCCTGACTAAGAACTCCACCAATTGCAACCTTAGAAGCATCAGTATGAAGCTCAAAAACTTTAGAAAAGTCAGGCAATACCAGGATTGGCGCTGTAGTAAGCTTTTCCTTGACAACCTGAAAAACCATCTCTGCTTCCTCCGTCCACACAAATGACTTACTCTTCATACAATCTGTCAAAGGGGCCATAATGGAACTGAAATTATGGATAAACCGCCTATAGAAAGAAGCAAGACCATGGAAACTCCGAACTTCAGTAATGGTAGTTGGAGTTGGCCACTCCTGAACAGCTGCTACCTTAGATTCATCCACCTGTATGACATCACCAGAAACAACATACCCTAAAAACAAAACTTTAGGGGTCATGAACACACACTTCTTCGTGGCTGCATAAAAATTATCCTTCCGAAGCAAGGTCAAGACCTGCCTCACATGATTGACATGCTCATTATAAGAAGCACTATAAATAAGAATGTCATCAAAATAAACAACCACAAACTTGCCAATAAAAGGCCTGAGCAATTGATTCATCACACGCATAAATGTGCTTGGTGCGTTTGATAAACCAAAAGGCATGACCAACCACTCATACAACCTTTCACGGGTCTTGAAAACGGTCTTCCACTCGTCACCAGGTCTGAGACGAATCTGGTAATACCCACTATTCAAATCCAGCTTCGTGAAAATGGTAGCACCACTAATCTGGTCAAGCAAATCATCAAGGCGAGGAATAGGAAACCTGTACCTCACAGTAATCTTATTGATGGCTCGACTATCAACACACATACGCCACGTACCATCCTTCTTTGGAGTCAATAGGGCAGGAACAGCACACGGGCTCATACTCTCACGAACATGACCCTTGGAAACCAGCTCCTCAACCTGCCTGAGCAACTCCTCATGTTCTCCCGGGCTCATCCTATAATGTGGCCTGTTAGGCAACTGTGACCCAGGCTCTAGATCAATATGATGTTGTATGTCACGTAATGGTGGCAAACCATCAGGTAATTCATCAGGGAAAACATCAGAGAATTCCTCAAGTAAAGGGATCATGGCTTCAGGAACTTCACCGTCTTCAGAAACCTCCTTCCCTATTAATACAAAAACATCACCTCCCACCTCCAGCTCGTCTTCGAACTGCGAAAGAGTTAGTAAAGTACCAATGGGTTTATTAACTACTTCCTTAGGTTTATTTGGCATCAAAGTAATCTTAACACCCCCAAACAGGAAACTATTAGTATTAGTTCTCCCATGGTGAGTTACATCACGGTCATACTCCCAAGGTCTATCCAACAATAAGTGACAAGCATCCATAGGTATCACATCACACCAAATATTATCCTTATAAGTTGTTCCTACAGAAAATGAAACTTGGACACGCTTGGAAACTGTTATCTCCCCACCCTTTTTAAGCCACTGTAACTTATAAGGTTTGGGACGATCTTCAGTTTTCAGCCCTAATTTCTGGACTGCTCCTTCAGCTATCAAATTATCACAACTTCCTGAATCGCATACAAAAGTGCAAACTTTACCTATAATGGTACAAGTTGACTGAAAGATGTTGTGTTTGAGCCAATCATCACCATCAGCTTTAGGTGTTAAGCAGGAGCGCCTTACCACCAAATTCACCCCCACATCTCCAGACACATACTCCTCCTCATACTCAGGTTCTGCATCATAAACTGCGTCTCCCACGTAGTCATCATAAGCCACATCATCATCTTCCTCAGGTTCAATAAATAACTGCCTCTTCCCAGCCTTCTTACACTCTGATTGTCGGTGACCAGGCTCACCACAGTTAAAGCACTTGAACCCACCACTGCCGGCTGCATTAGGAACTGGCCCAGTATTCTCACCAACTGCTTTAGCCTGAGCTGGGGCAAAACGCGATGCCGCATTACCCGAACCAGAAGCACCTGTTATTGCAGGAGAAGAAGAACTCCCCACTCGTCGGTTCTGCTTCTCAAAAGTCAGTGCTCGTTGATACGCTTCAGAAAGTGTCATCGGATCAAACATGTTAACAGAATCCATGATCTAGACTCTTAAACCACCAATGTATCGAGAGACAAGCTGATCTTCTGTCTTTTGAACGTCATTCCTTGCAATTAGTTGGTAAAATTCGGTCGTGTAATCTTTAACAGACTTGGCCCCCTGTTTCAGATTCTGTAACCGCTGGTACATCATTCGCTGGTAGTTATGAGGAATAAAATTATCCCTCATGACTTTCTTCATCTTCTGCCAACTCGTGATCTTTGACTTCCCAACTCTGTTCCTCGTCAGTTTCAATTGTTGCTAGCACGCGGATGCCCGACCACGTAACTTGGTAGCGATCAACAACACTCTTTTGTTTTCTGGAACTTCTTTGAATTCAAATACTTCTTCAACAGCAACAAGCCAATCAATAAACTCATCAGGCTTTAAAGTGTCCCCATTAAACTCGAGAATATTAACCCTCATTCCGGTCTCCCAACGCCTATCATTATTCCCACTGCGATCTCTCATCCGTCGCCCTACTGATTGTTCATCATCAGACAAACCATCACCAAACGGATTTTCTTCCAGATCTGCATCTTCTTCCTCATGACGGCGATTACGAGGCCTCCTATTGCTCATCAAAGTGTTCATCTGGTCGGTCAATTGATCAAACATTTGATCGAATCGCTCCTCCATTCTCTCCATCATACGCTGCTCAAATTCCTGTTCATTCACATCGTGAATAGGCCTAGTTCTCCTTGGAGGCATCTTGATTAGGAACTTTGGCTCTTGATACCAACTGATGTAGACTAAAAACCAAAGTAACAAAGATAAGTAATTTGATATGTTGATTCAATAAGAATGCCAGAAACAATTCTGCTAATAATCGTTGATTCTGAAGAATGCCCGAAAATTAGGGTGAAACACGGCAACTCAACGGCCAATGGTTTAACTTTTATTAAACTGATAACTGTCTTGCTAGGGTTACAAGAGATTCATTAAATAATGACTGCAAACAAAGAAAAACCCTAAAAATCCAACGGGCTAGACCGTAGCCCAATGAAAAAGTCCAACTGAAAGTGAAAAAAACATAAAAAGGCAAAAAACAGATAGTAAAAAGGCTTTTCGGGCCTTGAAAAATCCGCAACCAGCTACAAGCTGGTTACAGCGTCGTCGGTCTCCTTTTACGCACGTTTTGACAAGTCACGGGCTGAAAACGGACTTAGGATGCAAAAGTTATGCCCATTTTACTAAACCCCTCTTCGTCACGCGATCTCGGGCCTCCAGAAACAAGTCAGCCCGTTCTTCAATACTTGGGCCTCCATCAGTATCCCATGTTTTGCGACTACTTCCTTCAAATAAAGTCTCGTAAGCTTATCCATCGAATCATCTTCCTTCATAGCCAAAAAGTGTGCAGATTTCGTAAGTCGATCCACAATTACCCAAATTGTGTCATATCCGTTGGTCATTTTAGAAAGCTTAGTTATGAAATCCATGGTTATATTTTCCCATTTCCACATAGGAATTATAGGTTGAACCAACAATCCAGATGGTTTTTGGTGTTCTGTTTTCACTCTAGCACAAGTCAGGCACTTCCTTACATAAGTAGTAATTCCAGCTTTCATATTTGGCCACCAATATAGCTTCTTCATATCCTGATACATTTTGTCAGATCCTGGGTGAATCGAATACTTAGATTTATGCGACTCGTGCATAATCACGTCCCTTAGTCCTCCAAACCGTGGTAACCAACTTCTACCATTCAGACATACCGTTCCATTAGTGCTAGTCTCCAATTTCTTAGTGACCATTCCCCCTAGTTTCTCAGCTTCAACATTTTCAGGCTTAAGGGATTCGGTTTGTGCTTCACGAATTTGCACAGGTAAGTTCGGATTGATAACCATAGCTAACGATCTAACTCTACGTGTCATCAGTTGTTCCTTTCTACTTAGCGCATCCGCCACTACATTGGACTTCCCAGGGTGGTAACGGATTTCACAGTCATAATCGCTGAGCAACTCGATCCATCGACGTTGTCTCATGTTCAGTTCCTTCTGATCAAGAATATGTTGTAAACTCTTGTGATCGGTATAGACGACACACTTGGTTCCATACAAGTAGTGTCTCCACAATTTCAAGGCAAATACTACCGTGCCTAGCTCCAAGTCGTGCGTAGTGTAATTTTTCTCATGCGTTTTCAATTGTCGTGACGCGTAGGCGATAACTTTCTTCCTCTGCATCAACACAGCTCCCAATCCTTTTGCTGATGCATCACAGTAGACCACAAAGTCTTCTAATCCTTCTGGTAACGATAAAATAGGCGCACTACACAACATTTGTTTCAACTTCTGGAATGCTAATTCCTCCTTATCTCCCCATTCGTATTTCACCTTCTTTTGAGTCAACTTCGTCAATGGTTTCGCGATCTTCAAGAATCCCTCGATGAATCTTCGGTAGTATCCGGCGAGTCCTAAGAATTGGCGAATTTCAGTCGGTTTTGTAGGAGCAGTCCACTCCCTAATTGACTCAATCTTGGCAGGATCAACATGAATCCCCTTGCTATCAATAACGTGACCTAGATATTGTACTCTTGGCAACCAAAAATCACACTTCGAGAACTTAGCATACAATTCCTCCTTCTTAAGCAATTCCAATATTATCTTAAGATGTTCCTCATGTTCTTTCTCATTCCTTGAGTAAATCAGTATGTCATCGATGAACACAATGACAAACTTGTCCAAATACGGTTTACACACCTGGTTCATAAGGTCCATACACACAACAAGTGCGTTTGTTAAACCGAACGACATCACTTGGAACTCATAGTGTCCATACCTAGTCCTAAAAGCAGTCTTTGCAACATCTTCCTCACGGACTCTCAATTGGTGATAACCAGACCTAAGGTCAATCTTCGAGTAAACGCTCGATCCTTGCAACTGATCAAACAGATCATCGATCCTAGGTAACGGGTAACAGTTCTTGATGGTAAGTTTGTTCAACTCACGATAGTCGATACACATCCGAAAACTCCCATCCTTCTTCTTTACAAATAAGACTGGAGCTCCCCAGGGTGAAGAACTCGGTCTTATGAATCCTTTATCAGTCAACTCTTGTAGTTGTGTCGCTAGTTCTTGCAATTTCGACGGTGCTAAACGATAAGGCGCTCGAGCAACAGGTGCAGCTCCCGGTATTAAATCGATCTGGAATTCAACTTGTCTAGCCGCCAGTAATCCAGGCAAATCTTTAGGAAAGACTTTCGGAAAATCCCGTACGATAGGTACATCTTCCAACCGTTTTTCTTCCGTCTGTTTTCAGTAACACGGGCTAAAAATACGTGGTAACCTTCCGACAACAACTTCTGAGCCTTGACACGCGAGATAATGTTCAGTCGTGACTTCCCTTTTCCATCACTTGTATCCCCTTGTACCTCCAAAACTTCATCACCAAATGGTAAGCAAACGATCTTCTCGTCACATACAATCGTAGCACGATATCTCGACAACCAATCCATTCCGACAATCACGTCAAAACTCCCTAACTCAACAGGCATAAGGTCTATTACGAAAGGATGACCTAGAAGATTTAAAGTGCATCCACGAAGTATAGTGTCGGCTTCTATCAACTTCCCATTTGCTAACTCAATAGTGTACTTAGTGTCTAAGGGCGAAGGGGTCACATCAAGTAAAACACTAAAAACAGTCGACACAAAACTCCTATCGGCTCCAGTATCAAATAAAATAGAAGCATAACGACCATTGAGAAGAAACGTACCCGTCACGACGTCGGGGTTTTGTTGCGCTTCTCCTCCTCCTATCACGTAGACCCTTCCACGAGCTTCCCCATCTTTAGCAATCTTTCCTTGGTCCTTATTCTTTTTCTTTGGGCACTCATTGCTGTAGTGTCCCTTTTGCTGACATTCAAAGCAAGTGACGTTGGCTTATGTGACAAATCTAACATTTTCAGGTAGTGAAATATTTTCTCGTATAATATTTTGAAACTTATTTTTATGTTGGTTGACAAACTCACAATTTACGGATTTAAATTTGGGCTTACGTGCATAATTTGGCGTCTTTTACGACTAAACCGGAAACCTTAGGATTATGTATTTACGTTTTTGAACTCCGTTTTTGATGAGACAAATTTTATTGGATTCGTTTTGTGACGGTGATTCATAATTTATAAAAACGTTTTTCGTAAAACGACCCGAGGGCACGCAAATCGAGAAAACTAGAATCGAGAAATACCCGTAAACTAGTGAGATGGGACAAAACACTTTGCCCCATCCCACTAGCTTATATGGGACGACATTATGGACATCACCACACATAGGTGGCATCAAGTTAGCAAAGTATTCACAAGTGTAAGCTTGTGCTTACACCTTAAGCTAACTACTTCCACCTTAACACAAAACTAACAAATGGTTTTCATTCTTACCATTTCATCCATGCAATTCACTCTCAAACTCTCTCTACTTCTCCCTTTGTGCCGTCTCAAATCAAGCAACCAACACCATCTTTGATCTTTTCTAGCTACAAACCACATGTTTACTAGTCCTATTAAGGTGTTTCCTTGAAGCCTTGATCATTTGGTGGCCATATAAACAACTTTGGAGGTGATTTGCTTGTGTCCTAGGGCTGATTTTCCAACATATGATCTTGATATTTGATGGTCTTGGAGATACTTGTTGTGTTCATCAAGTTCTTGTCTTCCTAAAACAAGAAATCCACTTGGATTGGTAAAGAAGATCATCCTCTACATTTTTCTCTTATTATTTTGTAAAGAACAAATGTATTTTCTTTCATTTTGTATATGTATATGATGTATATATGATGATAAAAATATTGTGTGGGGATCAAGTGTTGATAAACATGCTTAAAAATGATGATAACCATAAGAAATGAAGCTAAAATCATGACTAATTAGTTGGCTGTATAAAAACAGTAGATAACTAAATGATGAACTGATAAAAATGCATGGTTTGATCTATTTACAGTAAATAGATGATGTTATACACATGTGAGAGTTGGCCATGCAATGGAATCAAAATAATGAGTGAGATATGATCAAAACAAGTTAGGTGGTACAATCTGAATAAGCAGTTTTGTAGGGATTGTTAAGGCAACTTAGACTCAAAATGGGCAGTAGCTATAACTAAGTTATATGTAGCACATATTATGAAGAAGTTGTCATCCAAAAATGAGCTTCTAAGTCATTGTAGAACTCTAGATATGGTAAAAATGGTGAACATGAAGTTAAAAATCAGATTTTGGAAATAATGTTTATTATTATTATATAAGCACTCACTTTATAATGTATAAAATGTAAAATGTAAACCCACTAACTTATAAAACTTATTTATATAAATGTATAAAAGGTTAATTAAATGGGTAATTTATATAAATGGTGGTAAAAATAATATTTATAAGTAATAAAAACTATAAACTTGATTTTTACGACTTTTTCGGCTATTGCCGTGAAATTAACGTTTTTCATCAAATAAAACTTAGACGACCAAACCCGTCTAATGTAAAGTTTATAAAAGTTATATACTGATTTATAAGTAACTAAGACAAGTAAAAACCGATAAAACCCGAACTATAAGAATTACGGACATTTACGAGCTAACTAAACCTATTAGACTAATAATTGGACTTAATAAGATAAAAACTTGTAAAAAGAATTATTTGGGCTTAACCCATTTGGGCCCAACATGAAAGATATATATACTGATCATATAGGTATAAAATGGGTAAAAACAAGTAAAAGAACTTATAAAAGATTTAATGAACTTAAAATAGGTAAAATCGGTAAAACTAGTGAACTAGTAAGACGATACTAAAACGTAAACGCTAAAATGAGTAAATGAGGATTTATAAACCCACTTGATCATCATCATATGTACAAAAATCATATATATGTATATTGTTATTTTGATAAAATTCATTGGACCGAGTCTAAGACCGATTATTATTTATATAGGTTTCCGTGACCGAAGCACGCCCGTAGCCGATAATCCGCCTTTCATTAACAACGTGAGTTCATAGCCTCGCACTCTTTTAAATGTTTTATAAAATGATTTGTAAACCCGCGAGGGAGATAACATGCTAGATTTTTTATAAAAATAGAACACAAGTAGTCCCGATTGTATGCTAAATGATATGTACCCGAATGATGCTATGACCCTATATTCGAGACTAAAAGGATTATTAGTAGTTAGGTTATGTCACTTAAAGTCCCATTAGCATGAATTGTGAACTACCGGGTTTTGGTAGACGCTTATGCATTTGATAGTACTATTTGGGGACGATCACCCCAGTTCGCGCCTTGACGGTTGATCCCCGTCGTACCACATTGATTGGTAAGCGAATTTATGTATGAGAAGATTCCATAGCGTGATTTTTGTGACGACACGCTAACTTAGATTGGCAAATTGTTTGTCGGGTTCGCGGCCCGCTGTTTTCACAGTAAGGTAACAATGTCATGCGGCTAATAATAATCCTACAACCTATACAATATACAACGTATGCTATAAGGCATAAATAATAAACGATGACGACGCTATTACGATGAATATATTACCTATCATGGTAATATAGAGACTACGGTCTCATGGACGGTTTCAGATGTATGCTTGATATATATTGCCTGACTAGCAATATGTGGACTTACTTCCGATATTATACTTGTGTTCTGATTTTAATGATTGTAAATGATTGTTTTTATATAACGGTTTTCATTAAACTCTATGAATTCACTCGGCATTCGCTGATATGATTTTTGCATGTTTTCTATCTCAGGTGCTTGAAGGTAATCCGGATGGAGATCGACTCTGATGGCCCACACTTAATATTAAAAATGTTCATTCGATCTGTGTTTTGTAAACTTAATGACCTGTATAATTTGGGACCTGTTGTACACTTTTGAAACTTTTTATCGAATGAATGTTTGTTAAACCTTGTACAACCATTTTTATGTGTTGTCTATGATTGGAGTTATTGTGCTATCCCGTAACACTCTGAAAGACCCTTCCGCTGTACCGATACGAAAAATGAGAGTGTTACAGTTTGGTACCAGAGCTCTCGTTGTAGAGAAAAAAAGATTTTAAAAACCAAGGTTTTGAACAAAACTTTTCAAAATCTTTTGACAATGAACATTTAAGAAAATATTTGAAAAATCTTTTGACTATAACGGTGCCAGAGATCTCCGACGTTACCAACAAGCCCTATTGAGAAGTTATATATTTTGATATATATAATATAATTTATATATATGTATATATCGTGATTTCATTATGTAATTGTTTAACTAGTATGTTATCCTAATACGAGATATATATATAAATGCAGATTGTCATGGCTGACCCTAATATTCCTGTAGAAAACCATGCTATTCCCGAACCTAATATAGAAGATGATCCTTATTTAGACTTAGTAGATTTTGATATTGATGATGAGGAGGAACCATTTGAGGATCCCGAGCCCGAGTTAGGACTAGGAGATCAGATTGCCCCTCAGGTTGACTTAGTAGAGAATGAGATTGAGAATGTGGGTAATGAGAATGTGGATATTGAGAATGTGGGTAATGAGAATGTGGATATTGAGAATGTGGGTAATGAGAATGTGGATATTGAGAATGTGGGTAATGAGGACGTGGATATTGAGAACGATGATGAGATTGGGTTAGATGAGTTAGATGACGAGATTGACGACGAGGATGTCGAGGAGGATGTAGGTATAGATGTTGAGGTTGATGACGATGAGGAAGCTGAGCTTATTTATCCGTATGATGTTCCAGAGGGCGAGCCTTTGCCCCCACCAGTTTGTTTGTCTGATTCTGAGGATGAGTTACATAGGGACGAAATGTCTGAATCGTCTGAATCTGATTCTGAATCAGAGGAGGATGAGGATGACGATGCACCTGACGGTACTGATTGTATTGCTACTCGTAGACGTGAGATAGGAGAGTCGTCTAGTACTCGAGAGGCTACTCATATTGATGGTCTTGCACCATGGGCCTTGAGACGTGATCTAGATGCTTCCCGTGTTAAGAGTTGTGTGACAGAGGTTGGATTAGGTGTTGTTCAGACTCAGGTTGCTTATTTGGAGTCGAAGACTAAGATTGGTGAGAAAGAGAGAGAATTGCTTAGTTTTGATTTGAGTGATGTAGAACGTGGTTTGAATGAGGCTTTTTAGGAGATTATCGGTGTTGGAAAGCCGTGAGTATGTTGATATGAAGAGAAAAGTGAATTCTATGGAGATTCAGTTGAGTGTGGCTCGTGCGATGCGTGAGAAAGCTGAAAAGGAGTTGAATATATCTGTGGGTTGGAACAGTAGATTTTATGCCGACATGGTTGAAAGAGGAGTAATCCGTAAGCGCCCAGCTGAAGATGTGTCTAGTGATCGTCCGACGAAGATCCAAAAGACGATGGATGATGGACCATCTGGCGGTTCTCAGTAGACCAGTCTGTGTTTAGTAGTGACCTTTATATCTTTTGCGCTTTTGTAGCTTTGACTGAACCGACTTGTTAGTAGTAGACTTGGCACGAATTTTGAGTGTATATAGTGTTAGAACTTTGATATGGATGTACTAAGACAATACTTTTGTTTCAGATCGAATGAAATATGTATCTTGTCTTGAATTCCATATTGTGCCTTATTTGTATCATGATTATGAATTCGATCCATATTATATGAATCCTTTGTTGGATGAATGCTTAATACTTTGAAATTGTGGAATTATAGAACTATGCCGCCCAAGAAGGCTGTGACTGAGGATGATGTACGTAGGATTATTACGGAGCAAGTTACCGCATCTATGACAGAATTTATGGCAAATGCTAGAAATGAAGCTGGCGGTAGTGGAGCTGGCGGTAGTGGAGCTGGCGGTAGTGGAGCTGGCGGTAGTGGAGCTGGCGGTAGTGGAGCTGGCGGTAGTGGAATTGGCGGTACAAATGTGAATGTGAACGCTAATAATGTGAATGTTAATGCTGGAGGAAATATAGGAGGACTTGGAACGAATGCACCTGAAGTTGGTGGCTGTACTTATGTGACGTTCATGAAGTGTGAACCTCTACCTTTTAATGGAACTGAAGGTGCTGTAGGACTAAGCCAGTGGATCGAGAAGATTGAATCGGTGTTTAGGATTAGTAAGTGTAAGAGGAAGATAAGGTGACTTTTGCTATGGCTACTCTTAAAGGTCGTGCGTTGACTTGGTGGAACGGGAGAATTGCTTTCATGGGTCTTGATGCTGCTAATGCTACTCCTTGGGCTGAAATCAAGAAGTGGATGACTTTGGAGTTTTGTCCTCGTAGTGTGATCATTAGGTTAGAACAAGAGTTGATTCATCTGAGAATGAAAGGTGTGGATATTGATAGTTACACGAATCGATTCCATGAGTTGGCCTTGCTATGTCCTCGATTGGTTGAACCCGAAGAGATCCGAATTGAGCAATATGTGAAAGGGTTAACCAGGAATATCCGGGGGGACGTAACATCATCGAAACCACTGACCATTGATGATGTTGTTCGAATGGCTTACCAACTCATTGGACAGATAATTCAGGATAAGGAAGATGAAGCCCGTGTAGGTGAGAAAAGAAAGGGAGACGGTGAGCGTGTAGATAGAGGTGATAATAGGAAGAATTTCAATCGCCGTCAGAACAAGAGAAAGGGGAATGCAAATGCTCTTACCAACAATGCACCGTGCAACGATGATAGATGTCCTAAGTGTGGCAACAAGAGGCATCCTAGCGACTGCTGGAAGTGCCGAAATTGCGGAAAGCTTGGACACAAGGTTGAAAGGTGTAAGAAGGGAACGATTTGCTTCAACTGTAATGAAGAAGGTCATAGGAAATCGGAATGCCCCAAGTTGAAAGCGATTGTACCTGGAAGAAACCCCCAGGGTGGTATCTACCAACTTGGAACAATTGAGGTGAAGAAAGAGGATCCGAATGTCGTTACCGGTACGTTTTTACTCAACAATCATTATGCTGTTGCTTTATTCGATTCGGGTGCCGATAGGAGCTTTGTATCCACTAAATTTAGTGCCCTTATTGATATTGAACCTGTTGAGATAAGTACCAGTTACGAGGTGGAATTGGCTGATGGTAAATTAGTGAAAACTAATAAGCTATTAGAAGGATGCTCTCTAAATCTCTTGAACCATTCCTTTCCGATTGATTTGATGTTGATAGAATTAGGTAGTTTTGATATTATTATTGGTATGGATTGGTTGTCGTTGAATAATGCTACTATTTTATGTGGAGAGAAGAAGGTTAAGATTCCTCTTAGGAATAGGACGTTAGTAATTGATGGTAGTCGAGGTGAATCCCGTTTTAAAATCGTTTCATGTATTAAAATCCAAAAGTACATCAGGAACGGTTGTGAGTTATTCTTAGCTAAGTGACCGGGAATGAGTCTAGGGAGAAACGATTGGAAGATGTACCTATTATTTGTGAATTTCCTGAGGTATTTCCTAAAGATTTACCCGGACTTCCACCGATAAGGCAAGTAGAGTTTCGAATCGATTTAATTCCTGGTGCTGCACCGGTGGCACGTGCGCCTTACCGATTAGCCCCTTCTGAATTAAAGGAGTTATCTGAGCAACTTAAGGAGTTATCTGATAAAGGTTTTATTCGACCGAGCTCGTCGCCTTAGGGAGCTCCAGTCTTGTTCGTTAAGAAGAAGGATGGATCTTTTCGTATGTGCATTGATTATAGGGAACTGAATAAGTTGACAATTAAAAATCGATATCCTTTACCTAGGATTGATGATTTGTTTGATCAACTGCAAGGATCTAGTGTGTATTCTAAGATAGATTTGCGGTCAGGATATCACCAACTTCGCGTCCGTGAAGAAGATATTCCTATAACTGCATTTAGAACTCGTTATGGACACTATGAATTTCAAGTAATGCTATTTGGGTTAACTAACGCACCTGCGGTTTTCATGGATTTAATGAATCGAGTGTGCAAGCCCTACTTGGATAAATTTGTGATTGTGTTTATTGACGATATTCTGATCTATTCTAAGAATGAAGATGAACATAGAGAACATTTGAGGATTGTTTTGAAGTTGTTGAAGGATGAAAGGTTGTATGCTAAGTTTTCGAAGTGTGATTTCTGGTTGGATTCTGTGCAATTTCTTGGTCATGTGATTAACAGAGATGGAATTCATGTTGATCCTGCAAAGGTTGAAGCTATTAAGAATTGGTCTGCACCGACAACGCCAACGGAAGTGCGACAGTTCTTAGGATTGGCTGGCTATTATAGGCGATTCATTAAAGAATTTTCTTTGATAGCTAAACCCTTGACTAAGCTTACTCAGAAGAATAAACCTTTCGTTTGGGGAAGTGATGAAGATGGAGCATTTCAGACATTGAAGCAAAAATTATGTAGTGCGCCAATCTTATCATTACCCGACGGGAGTGAAGATTTTGTAGTGTATTGTGATGCATCTCTTAGAGGTTATGGAGCTGCTTTGATGCAGAGGGAGAAAGTGATAGCTTATGCTTCTAGGCAATTAAGGAAGAATGAGGAGAATTATACTACTCATGATCTTGAGTTAGGAGCTGTAGTCTTTGCTCTTAGGTTGTGGAGACATTATCTGTATGGCACCAAGTGTACGGTATTCACCGATCACAAAAGCCTACAGTATATTCTCGACCAGAAGGAATTGAACATGAGGCAACGAAGATGGATAGAGTTGTTAAGTGATTATGATTGTGATATAAAGTATCACCCAGGAAAAGCCAATGTTGTTGCTGATGCGTTGAGTAGGAAAGATAGAGAGCCTATCAGGGTGCGTTCTCTAGTCTTGACCGTGCACAAT
This sequence comes from Glebionis coronaria, assembly GCA_025667525.1. Classification (NCBI taxonomy): domain Eukaryota; kingdom Viridiplantae; phylum Streptophyta; class Magnoliopsida; order Asterales; family Asteraceae; genus Glebionis; species Glebionis coronaria. The sequence goes on along the minus strand of JANFOE010002415.1, from coordinate 27,981 downwards.
AATTTGCCCGAGCAAATTAGAAATGCGCAAATAGAAGCTTGTAAGAAGGAGAATTTTGTTAATGAAGGGTTCCGAGGAGAAGGAGATCCTTTAGAGGTTAGAGCTGATGGAGTGAAATGTTTAAGAGGTCGTATGTGGATACCTAAGTTTGGAGGCTTAAGAGATTTGGTTATGTTAGAATCCCATAAATCTAAGTATTCCATTCATCCGGGATCTGATAAGATGTACCATGATTTGAAGAAGTTGTACTGGTGGCCGAATATGAAAGCTGACATAGCTATGTATGTTCTTCAATGCTTGACTTGTGCTAGAGTTAAAGCTGAACATCAAAAGCCATCAGGACTACTTCAACAACCAAAGATTCCTGAATGGAAGTGGGAGCGAATTACGATGGACTTTATCACCAAGCTTCCTAGAACATCATCTGGAAACAATTCGATTTGGGTTATTGTCGATAGACTGACCAAATCAGCACACTTCATTCCGGTTAAGGAGCAGTTCTCACTGGAGAAGCTGACTCGAATATACCTTGATAATGTTGTATGCAAGCATAGAGTGCCTGTATCGATCATTTCAGATCGAGATCCTAGATTCGCATCAAATTTTTGGAAATCTCTCCAAAGATCTTTGGGAACGAATCTCGACATGAGCACTGCTTATCACCGCCAGACTGATGGGCAGAGTGAAAGGACGATACAAACACTGGAAGATATGTTGAGAGCTTGTGTGTTAGACTTTGGTAAGAATTGGGATAAACATTTGTCATTAGCAGAGTTTTCGTATAACAATAGTTACCATTCTAGTATAAAGGCTGCACCGTTTGAAGCTTTGTATGGTAGGAAGTGTAGATCTCCTGTATGTTGGAGTGAAGTTGGGGATACCCAGCTCACGGGACCGGAATTGATCCGGGAGACTACGGAGATGATAGTTCAGATTAAGAAAAGGTTGTTGACTGCCCGTAGTAGACAGAAAAGTTACGCGGATGTGCGGCGGAAGCCAATGGAGTTTGAAGTGGGTGACCGAATAATGTTGAAAGTATCGCCATGGAAAGGCGTTATCAGATTTGGAAAACGAGGAAAATTGAATCCCCGTTATATTGGACCCTTTAAGATTTTATCTAGAGTAGGTCCGGTGGCTTACAAACTAGAGTTACCCCCAGAACTTCATGGTGTTCACAACACATTCCATGTATCTAATCTGAAGAAATGTCTAGCAGTGAGTGATGAGAAAATTCCGTTAGGTAAGGTTCGAATAGATGGGAAGTTGCATTTTATCGAAGAGCCCGTAGAAGTTATGGACCGTGAGGTAAAGCAACTGAAACAAAGTCGGATACCTATTGTCAAGATCCGATGGAATTCAAAGCATGGACCGGAGTATACTTGGGAACGAGAGGATGAAATGTGGAAGAAATATCCGCACCTCTTCGATTTCAATAAGAAACGGACATCCAAATGAAATAGATCACGAGGACGTTGATCCCTTTTAGGAGGAAAAGCTGTGACAAATCTAACATTTTCAGGTAGTGAAATATTTTCTCGTATAATATTTTGAAACTTATTTTTATGTTGGTTGACGAACTCACAATTTACGGATTTAAATTTGGGCTTACGTGCATAATTTGGCGTCTTTTACGACTAAACCGGAAACCTTAGGATTACGTATTTACGTTTTTGAACTCCGTTTTTGATGAGACAATTTTTATTGGATTCGTTTTGTGACGGTGATTCATAATTTATAAAAACGTTTTTCGTAAAACGACCCGAGGGCACGCAAATCGAGAAAACTAGAATCGAGAAATACCCGTAAACTAGTGAGATGGGACAAAACACTTTGCCCCATCCCACTAGCTTATATGGGACGGCATTATGGACACCACCACACATAGGTGGCATCAAGTTAGCAAAGTATTCACAAGTGTAAGCTTGTGCTTACACCTTAAGCTAACTACTTCCACCTTAACACAAAACTAACAAATGGTTTTCATTCTTACCATTTCATCCATGCAATTCACTCTCAAACTCTCTCTACTTCTCCCTTTGTGCCGTCCCAAATCAAGCAACCAACACCATCTTTGATCTTTTCTAGCTACAAACCACATGTTTACTAGTCCTATTAAGGTGTTTCCTTGAAGCCTTGATCATTTGGTGGCCATATAAACAACTTTGGAGGTGATTTGCTTGTGTCCTAGGGCTGATTTTCCAACATATGATCTTGATATTTGATGGTCTTGGAGATACTTGTTGTGTTCATCAAGTTCTTGTCTTCCTAAAATAAGAAATCCACTTGGATTGGTAAAGAAGATCATCCTCTACATTTTTCTCTTATTATTTTGTAAAGAACAAATGTATTTTCTTTCATTTTGTATATGTATATGATGTATATATGATGATAAAAATGTTGTGTGGGGATCAAGTGTTGATAAACATGCTTAAAAATGATGATAACCATAAGAAATGAAGCTAAAATCATGACTAATTAGTTGGCTGTATAAAAACAGTAGATAACTAAATGATGAACTGATAAAAATGCATGGTTTGATCTATTTACAGTAAATAGATGATGTTATACACATGTGAGAGTTGGCCATGCAATGGAATCAAAATAATGAGTGAGATATGATCAAAACAAGTTAGGTGGTACAATCTGAATAAGCAGTTTTGTAGGGACAGTTAAGGCAACTTAGACTCAAAATGGGCAGTAGCTATAACTAAGTTATATGTAGCACATATTATGAAGAAGTTGTCATCCAAAAATGAGCTTCTAAGTCATTGTAGAACTCTAGATATGGTAAAAATGGTGAACATGAAGTTAAAAATCAGATTTTGGAAATAATGTTTATTATTATTATATAAGCACTCACTTTATAATGTATAAAATGTAAAATGTAAACCCACTAACTTATAAAACTTATTTATATAAATGTATAAAAGGTTAATTAAATGGGTAATTTATATAAATGGTGGTAAAAATAATATTTATAAGTAATAAAAACTATAAACTTGATTTTTACGACTTTTTCGGCTATTGCCGTGAAATTAACGTTTTTCATCAAATAAAACTTAGACGACCAAACCCGTCTAATGTAAAGTTTATAAAAGTTATATACTGATGTATAAGTAACTAAGACAAGTAAAAACCGATAAAACCCGAACTATAAGAATTACGGACATTTACGAGCTAACTAAACCTATTAGACTAATAATTGGACTTAATAAGATAAAAACTTGTAAAAAGAATTATTTGGGCTTAACCCATTTGGGCCCAACATGAAAGATATATATACTGATCATATAGGTATAAAATGGGTAAAAACAAGTAAAAGAACTTATAAAAGATTTAATGAACTTAAAATAGGTAAAATCGGTAAAACTAGTGAACTAGTAAGACGATACTAAAACGTAAACGCTAAAATGAGTAAATGAGGATTTATAAACCCACTTGATCATCATCATATGTACAAAAATCATATATATGTATATTGTTATTTTGATAAAAGTCATTGGACCGAGTCTAAGACCGATTATTATTTATATAGGTTTCCGTGACCGAAGCACGCCCGTAGCCGATAATCCGCCTTTCATTAACAACGTGAGTTCATAGCCTCGCACTCTTTTAAATGTTTTATAAAATGATTTGTAAACCCGCGAGGGAGATAACATGCTAGATTTTTTATAAAAATAGAACACAAGTAGTCCCGATTGTATGCTAAATGATATGGACCCGAATGATGCTATGACCCTATATTCGAGACTAAAAGGATTATTAGTAGTTAGGTTATGTCACTTAAAGTCCCATTAGCATGAATTGTGAACTACCGGGTTTTGGTAGACGCTTATGCATTTGATAGTACTATTTGGGGACGATCACCCCAGTTCGTGCCTTGACGGTTGATCCCCGTCGTACCACATTGATTGGTAAGCGAATTTATGTATGAGAAGATTTCATAGCGTGATTTTTGTGACGACACGCTAACTTAGATGGGCAATTTGTTTGTCGGGTTCGCGGCCCGCTGTTTTCACAGTAAGGTAACAATGTCATGCGGCTAATAATAATCCTACAACCTATACAATATACAACGTATGCTATAAGGCATAAATAATAAACGATGACGACGCTATTACGATGAATATATTACATATCATGGTAATATAGAGACTACGGTCTCATGGACGGTTTCAGATGTATGCTTGATATATATTGTCTGACTAGCAATATGTGGACTTACTTCCGATATTATACTTGTGTTCTGATTTTAATGATTGTAAATGATTGTTTTTATATAACGGATTTCATTAAACTCTATGAATTCACTCGGCATTCGCTGATATGATTTTTGCATGTTTTCTATCTCAGGTGCTTGAAGGTAATCCGGATGGAGATCGACTCTGATGGCCCACACTTAATATTAAAAATGTTCATTCGATCTGTGTTTTGTAAACTTAATGAGCTGTATAATTTGGGACCTGTTGTACACTTTTGAAACTTTTTATCGAATGAATGTTTGTTAAACCTTGTACAACCATTTTTATGTGTTGTCTATGATTGGAGTTATTGTGCTATCCCGTAACACTCTGAAAGACCCTTCCGCTGTACCGATACGAAAAATGAGAGTGTTACAGCTTACTTGTTGGGTGGTGACTTACAATCTCTAGCAATGTGTCCAGTTTTCTTGCAGTTGTGACATTGTACATTGCATTGTCCATTATGGTGACGCTTGCATCGATTGCACAGAAGTAACGTCCCATTGTACACTCCCTTTTCCCCAGTACCAGCAGTGTATGCTTTCACGGTGTCTTGCCTCTTATTCGGATAGTTCCCATGGTTGTTCCTTTGGTTATTACCCCATTTTCTCTTGTTGTCCGCGGCATTCCCAGCATTTGCTCAAACAACTTGGTCCATTAGACTGTGAGCCATCCTTATAGCATCACTAACTTTTGTCGGTCCAGACGATGTCACATTCCCTTAAACTCTACTAGGTAAACCCCAAATATAGCGCTCAACCTTCTTTTCTTCATCCGGAACCATTCCAGGACATAGAAAACACAATTCTTGGAACCTCCTAGTGTACGTACCAATGTCATTGTTCTTCACAGTCAGGTTCCACAGTTCGATTTCCATTTTCTGAATCTCATTACGAGGACAATACTCCTTAGTCAACAACTTCTTAAGTTCCTCCCAACTCATTCCATACGCCTCCTCGGCTCCAGCTGTCTGCACATGGGTGTTCCACCATGTCAACGCTCCAACAGCTAAAGTACAAGTAGAATAAGTCACTTGGTTCTCAACAGCACATCCACTAACACGGAACACAACTTCTATCTTTTCGACCCAACGAGCTAATCCGACAGCTCCTTCAGTACCATTAAAAGTCAAAGGGTCACAGCTCCTAAAGTCCTTGTAAGTACACGGCTTAGGCGGTCGATTGTCAACATTGTTCGGTGCTGCTTCGTTCACGTTGTTGTTAGCTTGAACGTTTGCTAGTGCAGCAGTCACTCATCGCGTAATCAGTGCTTCCAATTGAGCGTCAGTCATTCCGTTACGTGTGTTCACCATTGTTTCTCTGCGTTAAGACAACAATGCAATTAAGGTTCAAGCATGAATATACACGTTATATATTTCATATGCTAAAATAGAATGCAGAATTTAACAGTACAACATCATAAAAAGGATAGTCACTGGTCAAGGTCATGAAGTTAAATTCCCATTCATAATCAAAATATCAAGTACAAAGTCATAAAATAAGAGTATGATTACATCTAGTCTACTCCAACTAACCGAGTACTACTCTAGTTTAGTGGATACAATACCCAAAAGATAAAGATGTCAATCTACTCTAGAATTAAGCACAATAACGGTGAATCTCTAAGTGTGACGATGACGATCACACTCAGCACATCTCGGTGAATCACTCCTCGGGTCTCCATCTACAGCTCGGTCTCCTCCACGAACTGAATCCAACTCACGCCTCAACCTAACAACCTCCTCAAGTGTGGTATCCAACAAGTCGCGGGTATCCTCGTTATCCTCTAATAATCCAAAAACCGCATCCTCAAGTAGACGAAAACGAACAGCATCTGAATCCCTAGCAGATCCTATCATAACAACACATGACCTAGGTCTAGAGGGCTCTCCAACATGATGAGTAGGTGGTGTAGAAACAGTAGTAGGAACTCTACTCCCATGAGTAGGCGATGCCTCAGGTGTAGTGTGTGAATCAGACATACGAACCTTATTCCGTGGGCATGACGAATCAGAATCGGACAAGGCTCGAGATCTAACACCGGATGGTCCAGCTCCATCAGCAGGTGGTACAGTATCATCGGAATCAGTATAAACCTCAGCTGGTGGCGTACCCCATAAAGCTTCCCTCTCCTCTCTAAACCGCTGACAGGGAACAGTAGGCTTCTTCCTCAAGTTGGACGTCTTCCTAATCTCACTCCTCCTACTAGGCTCAACTCTCTCAGGTACAACAGTCAAAGCATCAACCCTACTATCATCATCAGCCTCAGTACCCTCGCTATCACTACTAGCCACAACCATCCTAACGTCAGTATCACTCTCAATCTCATCATCCATGTCCTCATCATCCTCATGATCTACCTCATATCCATCCATATCATCATCACCCTCACGATCTACCTCAACACCATCCATATCATCCTCATGACCTACCTCATGTCCATCCATACCCTCATCACCCTCGTGATCTACCTCAATACCATCCATGTCATCCTCATCATCCTCATCGTCCTCACTACCACTAACCCACTCGATCAAACTGTGATGCACAACAGGTGGCATCCCATCAACAACATCGGAAGTATCAGACAACACATCAGGCTCACCCTCATCATCCTCCTCCGGATCCTCGTCAGGGTCATACTCCGCACCTTCCTCCTCAGGATCAGCCTCCTCTGGGTCATTCTCCGGCTCAACATGATCTGGTACCATCTCAATCTCGTCTTCCCACTCTTCGTTGGTAGAGTCGGGCTGGCAAGAAACAGTAGATGACGACATAACCTGCAACAACCAAAATGCGTATTAAAGCAGTTGTAGGGTATGCATGAAATAATCATGTATAGAAATTAAAGTATGCAAATCAACGAAATACATATGTATATTACGTATTACATAATATATATTACATATTACTTATAGTGTTATCCTACGTAATACATTACGTAGTACACATATATATACAGAGTAACAAGTAGCCACATCGGTTATAGTCTAGGCCTAAGATGCAAACCTAGTTCTCTATAACCAAGGCTCTGATTACCAATTCTGTAAAACCCCAAAATGTGATATGCGGAAGCGGTGAAGCTCGGGGGCTGTTACGTCATTGTATCATAGTTCAAGGTACAAGAGAACGACTCTAAATGAGACGTTTTATAAAAATACCTCGCTGAATTTAAATTAAAAGCATCACAGTACAAAAGGTCTCAGTTTCAAAAGATAGTGCAGCGGAATGTAAAAGTTTTAAACATCAACGAGATAATAGTTCAAAAGCATAAGTAAATAAATGTCCGAAGATAGCCAAGAAATGCATGCGGACTCCAAGTACTTCACACAGCAGATACAACTCATCATCAATTACCTAAGATAAATGCTAAATTGGGTCAACATAAAGTTGGTGAGAATATAGGTTTCAAGTAAAAGTTCATAGTAATTCAATTTCAGATTTCATTTCATGTACACGTGCAACTATAGGAGATATAGTGCCAAGTGTAGGATAAATTGGGTGTTCACAATATTTATGATAGCTAAGCTCGTGACATCGAAACTAGTGATCCAGTGCATACAATAGATTGCATACATAAATTTTGCCCCAATGGAGTACCTAGCCAAGATGACTCCGTTCATACAAATGGTACACACTCGTCCGGCGTCAGAATGCCCGAGTGGAGGTTGTCAACCCTCAATAGATCTATCCGTAACATAAGAGCTTACTCCAGCAGGGTAACTAACGATTCACGATAGTGGGGACTATGGCTAAAGAAACTTAAGCTATCTCATAAATAGTGTTCACAAGCGTTCACAGAAATTAAGTTTTACTTGCGTCCAGAAGCAAGCATCAAAGCATTTATCACATCCCAAAACATTAAACATATAAAAACAGTTTAATAGGGATCTATAAACTCACCTCAAGCAACGATTCAAACCGCACAAGTAAGATCAAATAGTAGCGAGCAACTCTAGCAACAACCTAAATATAATACTATAGTTTAGGCGCTAGCAAATAACTCACAATAGTTCGTCACGTACGTTACTCATCAATCAAGTATATATTTTGTTGTTAAAAGTCGTGACTTGTAATGTTATATATATAAACATTATAGTATATATATATTTAGGAAAAAATATTTATTTTTGACTCGACGAAATTTCGACAGCCTTTCGGCGTAAATTTTAATTTACCAATATTTATCTTAACAAATTTTTCCTACACGATTTCTAACAAAAATTCGGCAGCCTTTCGGCGTCACGTAAAAATTTGCCATTTTTAATAAGTACTCAAATCTCGTCCTAAAACCCCTATTTTCAACAATTTCTCAATCGTCAATATTTCAACAAGTCATTTTCCGCAATAGTATCAATTTCCACTTCCAACGTTCAAACTTTTAACGTTACAACAAGTATTCACATTTCGCGCTAATACGCTTTTACAAAAAAAGTCCAACATTCATACATACCATTTAGTAACCATTTCGACACTTAAAACAACTCTGTTTAACTCGAAAATGTAGTTTCGACCACTTTAAAAATCTGGACAGCAACCACTTATAGTGTTTTTCACCAAAAATTAAGTTTTCCGACAACGAAATTTAAACGACCACATCTTACTCATTTTAGCTCTGTTTTTAGCCCATAATATATCGAAGCGAAGGTATTAACTTATATTTTCATAATATCGTAGTAAACTAGTGTCAAAACAATTTTTACGACCCTCTACGCCTCTTATAAAAATCGGACAGATTGTACGTTTTTTCGTAAAAACTCGTTTTCGACCATTTTCAAGCGTAACCACTAGTAGTAACACTACTAGTTCCCTCCAATTATTCATAAACACCAACAAAATCAAAGATTTTTCTTCAAGTTCACAAATCCAAAATATACAGACTTATATTTTTCACAAGTCTTTCAATTAAACCATTTCATGTATGGATCTAATAGATCCACACATAATTTCCATAGATCTTAAAATATTTCATGACCAAAATAGTTTTTATCATTTTATTTCAAGAAAATACTTGATGAGTAACATGCATGCATAGATCTACAAAGATTATGCATGGAAAATGAAAAGATGAAAAAGGTTTAAGAAATAACCTTGAGTAACGATTCTACGTAATCACAACGACCCGATCTACGCTCTAACCCACTAATAATCAACAAGAACTCTACTCTACAACTTCAACCCAAAAACTACTCAAATCAATAAACCAAGAAACACCATTCTTCTTTATGCTTGTACAACTCTAGTGTGATTTTGTTTTGTGTTAATTCTTGTTAAAATGAAGCTTTTAGAAATCAACAATGGTGGAAAATGTTTGTGTTTGTGTGCCGTGTGTTTTGGGAGAGAAAGAGAGATATGTGTGTTTTTTTTTAAAGTGAAAATGAAGTGAATAAGTGAATTATTTGAGGTGGTTTTGGTTAGTAAGTTAAAATGTAAGATGTGTAAGTAAGTGTAAGCTTAATATGGTAAAGAGTGGAGTGTTGGTGCATTATGCACATGGGGTGACATATGGCCGGTTATGGGGTCCCATATGGGGGTAAATTATTCAAAAATTTTACTATGATAACTAGTTAAAAGGTTTAAGGTAAAAAGGTTAGTTAGTTTTAGGTAAATATCAAAAAGTATATAGTTAAGTTAAAAGTTACGTAAAAGTTAAAAATTTGACGAAATATATTAAATTTACGATTTTTCGACGAAAACTGACATTTTATGATTTATAAAGTATTTTATGCACGCTAACGACGGTTAAACGTAAAAACGACGTAAAATACGAAAACGCGATACGTTAATTAAATATTCACAGTAAATACGATTTATTACTATAAATAGAAAAAATATTAAAATACAGGCATATATAAACATATACAGAAATATTTAAGTACGCTGCTCACGAAAATACGATCACGCTGTTAAAAACTAAACAGTTAAGCACATAATTCACAGATAACGAATAATCTCATGGATTATCGTCAATTCATTGACCGTCTCAGCACTTTGGTCAGGTTCACAGAAAATATTCAGAATAACGACTGAGCACAGTGTCAGGCCATTACTCGTCAGCAAACAGTTTTTCAGAAAACGCTGGATAACTTCCCGGTTCCAACACAGTTAAATCACATAGTTGACTAAATAAAAAGTCAAAGGGTAAAATAGTCATTTTACAAAGTAGGGAAAATTACCAGGTGTTACACTTATCAGCAGCATTATGTCTTAATTAGAAGACGGATTATCCTTCAGCTTACATGTCTTTTCATCTTAGGTGACCTTTCAGTTCTCATAACTTCAACAGCTAATTACCTTTAATTCGAGGACGAATTTCTCCTATTTAGAGGGGAAGAATTGTAAAACCACAGCATTATCGCATCCTTAATTCGGGGACGAATTATTTTTTAGAGAGGAAGAATTGTAAAAACCCGCATAAAAATACCATGAATTTAAGATTTTATTAATTATATAAATCACAGTAAACATGATAATAAAATACTATCATGGCATTGCATTAAATTGCACACGTCTATACTACTATATTTGCCAAAGTCAAATAATTATGTAGAAGATTCAAACGTGTTTTATTTTTGGCATTGACTATATGAGATTTGATCATATCCTATGATTCTCGGCAAACTTGTTAGTCAATATATACACCTAGCTAAATAATTAATATTGGTCATTCCAATCTCAACTGAAAAAACTTAAACTATTGTAAAACTAGGGTTGGCTTCTTAATCAATCCATGAACGTACTATAGCATTGGTTTCGATTCGGATCCGTGTATGTGTTGTGATCATGCTCTCGCTTTATGATTGTTATTGAAATCGAAGCGGCTCGTGATCGGATAGTGACGTCCTTCGTTTGTGTTTTATTTGGCGTTGATCAGTTCGCATTCGACTTTGATCTTAGTCTATCTTCGTTTGACTACAAGGTAAAGTCTAAAATTACATTTATGGGCTGATGATATATTTCATGATTAAGGCTTATATTCATATACATATGGGTTAGTAACTGATTAGTTAAATGAAAGGCATAGTTAGTAAAATATGAGCACAATTTCAAGAAATGCAGCGTGTGATCTTAGCATCTGATCTTTAATGAATAATGATGATAATCAGAATCTTTAATTTGTATCTCTAAGTTTACCATTCCATATAGAAATGCCATATAACTATAAGTGTATGAAATAATAAGTAGGTACTTTATAACTAAGAACATTTGAAAGAAACACAAAACTGGTTACGAACTTGAGTCTGTATCTTTAATCGTAAAACAAGTCATGAATTTTCGATGGTGTGTACGTATGTACGAGACACATCACTTGTTTATAGTTGGCTAGTACATATAAACGCAGCTAGAAGGCATATATTTCATGCATGGTCTTTAATTTGAGTTGGTTATGTATACTATAAGAAATAGTTATTATATTTTAACAAGCGTACATATAATTAGAATGGGTGTAGATACTTAATGTGATAAAAATGTGTTTAAACTAGAAGTTTAAATGATTAATTAGTTGTATCTTTATTAATATGTAGTCGGTAACTTTATGTAGCCCATTGTACCGGGAAATAAGTTTCGATTTTTTTAAGCGCCGAGTTTGACTAAGGTACGGATATCCTTAACTCTTTACCGTTATTATGACCAGTTGTTTCTTTCGTCCATTTGATTGACTGTACGGATTTCCGTCCTTTCAGTAAGGACTTCCTTTTTATGCATGATTAGGATTCCCCGACTGCAGCCAAATGTTTTTCCCCATATGTGTTTATGCTTATCAGAAATCATGTTAAAAACAAAATAAGTTGCCTGAGCATTATATACAAGCACGACCAGTTTATGTACTAGTTTCGGAGGTACCGTAACCACGGCACTAGAGGCACCGGTGTCGTGACTCACATGCAGGAGAGTGATATCCTGCATCGTCCCACTCATGTTCAGTTTGGCCATTTTTATATGTATGTTTAGTGGGGCGTATGGATGCATCCTAGACTTATCAGTTTACAAGTTATCAGGGTGAATGTGGTGTGTACTCTACATCCTTCACATTGGAGCTGATCCCTCCACCCAACACAGTATTTAGAGGTCACCCCTCTACAGTTATTTAGAGGTCACCCCTGTACGGCATGACGAGGTCACCCCTCCAGTTATTCATGCACGGTTGTTACAACACGTGACCTATATAAGCTCTGGCAATTAAAATGTAGTAAATGCATGTTTTCAGATTTAACAGATAACAGCTCAGCTTTGTTATTTATAAATCAGACTTTACAAATTATACACAGATTTCTGCTACAACTTTACTTATCAGACTTACAACTCCAGTATTTCATCATCTGTTTCATTTCAGTAATTCCTTATCATGCTTTATATCCGTTCACTGAGCGTTATGCTCAGCCGTAGTTCCCTTTCATGTTCTAACGGCAGGTACACCAGGACGCTCTTAGGATTCTGAGAGCATGTGCATTTGGATGGAAGCTATCCAGACTTCTTACTTTATGTACTTACATTATTCTACTTATTTGGACATTGTTTAGTCCTTTCCTTCAGTATTTTACTTTTCATGTTTTGGGCTTATGTTTGGATTGCTGATGTTTGATTCCGGTATTTCCTTTATGGCCAGTTAATGTTTTAGGACATTTACCTTATGCTTTGATGACACGCCATAATTACACGTAACGGTCCACTTATCCAAGTGGGATGTTACAGATTCACAGAGATTCAAATATGGCAAGAATACACATGACTCTAATTACACGACCCCAGACCTTAAAACACATCTACAAGTTGAAAAGGAAGCTGCCGAGTTGTACACGATCACTTTGTTTTATGACGTTCAGGATGAAATTTGGTCTTCACTGATGCATTGTTGTTCAGTAAGTGTGCAAGAATCAGAAACTTTCTCCACATTTGTTATTCGTGATACAGAAGTGAATGCCAACAAAATAATAAAGCCTCCTCTAGTCCAACATGAGGTAATCTTAATAATTTGTTTTTTTATCATGTTTGTAAATACTACACATTTTTCATTCAGTTTTATAACTGTTATAATTGTCCTTTTTTTATTTGAACAGGTGAAGTATGTACCTTCGTCATGTTCAGTCCAATGTAGTTGCTTAAGGTATGAGTGTTATGGTCTACTATGTATCCATATTTTTTTATGTCCTACGTATGTCAGGTGTGCACCACTTTCCCAAACACTACATGCAAAAGAGATGGACAAAGAACCCTATGCTATTTAAATTTGTCGGTAAGAGTGCTCAAGTTACCAGTGGTGCCAAGGCCGGATGTGGTTTTAATCCTGTCATTAGTGAGATTTACAACAATGTTGAACAATCTGTATCGCATTTAGTTTGTGACCTTGAGAAGCTTAACTTATATAAAGACGCTCAAGAAATTTTGACGGCTAAAGCTATTACTGATGTTCCGAACCCTCCTAAGATGGACGCAAATGCAGTTTTTGCATCAATGCTTGGTGTAACCGAACCCCTGAAGGTCGATATTCACGCCCCTCATGGTATTAATACAAAAGGTAGTAGGATTCGTACAAGGCTAAAATCAAAGAGTAAAATTGCAATGCAGCTTTCTGAAAAGCCAAATAGGTTGTGTGGTTACTGTAAGAAATATGCTAATCACGATTCAAGGAATTGCCCTGACAAGAAAAAAGGATTACAAGACGAGGACGTGAATTACGTGGAGCAGGACGAGGGTGGAGACTGTGATATATACCCTAGTGACTAGTTCTGTGTTAATTCTCTTATTTTCTTAATTGTCTTTAATGGTTTCATGATTTCGGTTACAAACGCTTGTTGAAACTTGCACGATCTCTCTTAATAATGCAATTCACTTTTGATATTTGTTCGATACATTTATCTCTTACATGTTATTTTATTTACTTCCTACGGGTGTTTGGTCAGCAAATTTACTCAATTTCATTCTGCAAATGGGTCAAAATATATATGCAAACGGGTAAAAAATGAACATAAAGGATTGTATGATGTAAGCTTGTAACATGTAGCAGGTTATATTGTACTTCCAGCTTTATGGCTGTTTGGATTTCCAGGTCTATAAGATTTTAATAAAGTAGTAGCATTTTAGTCATACTTAGTCTAGATTACCATGTTTATGGGTGTTTTTTAGTCATACTTAGTCTAGATTACCATTCATTTGTGAGATTTCTAGCTGGTTCTGCAAATTGGTTATGTGTCAAAGAAACATTCATACCTTTTGTGGTGGTATGTTGTAATCTTTGCATTATTCAAGGAAATTGGAAATATTGAAACATCATTATAAAGCAATCTCCAACTTGAAACATGATATTCAATAATTACAAAATTAGATAGATTTAGTCTTGAAGACTGTAACTAGATCAAGACAAAGTAGAATTGAAAGGTTATCACTGAATACGATATACATACTCAAGTGAAACACTAACGCGTAACGTACAAACTGATTTACTTCTTTCCTTTCCATTATGGGCAATGCCTTGCATCATCATATGCGTATCTGCCACAGTATTTGCACTTCCTTTTTGGTTTTTTGGGTATGTCCCCATAAGCTGTGGGGTTTGGTGTCAGCGAATTGACCTCTTCAAGATATGTGGTACACGGCACGAGTAAGTCGTTTTTGAGAATCAACAAATAGTAACATACTTGAAAAATAAGAAGATTTCTGATGACACAAAGATTCTTAGCTGTTATCTTCATGCTTCTTGGTCAAAGTGAAATAGTGGGTGTTAGTGATTGTTTAAGATGTACTATGTGAGTTTAATTGACACATTTTTATAAGTGCTAACAGAGAATCAGGCATTTAAACAATGGATTTTCTTTAAAAACAAAATCAACACATACTTATATAAAGATTGCTAAAATTAATGGCCATATGTTGGAAAAAATATCAAACAATCAGGAAAATATTATGTAGATTAGTACAGTTTTAATGTTAGGATATTAACTATTTAATTTAGAACTTGTAAAAAACATTATTACTGCAACCTGATACATATTACAAACTGGACTGACACCAGCATTCTATAGTTAAAGTAGATGTACATTATAGGGTAAAACGACAAGATAAGATCCCAAAAAGTCTTAGTTAAAAACATTCCACATAAAAAGTCGGTAATCATAAACGATCATTATTTATTACTAATGAAAACAAAGGGAAACACACACACTGATGCGATGTTTATGATACGTGCTAAGTCCACAATTGTTGATGCATTCTCACTTCATCATACTCAAGCCACGCAGATTAATTCTTTCCAAAAGTCTTAGATAAAAGCTTTCAACAAAAAGTCTTAAATATGTTTACTCGGCAATCACACACGAGCATTATTTATAACTACTAATGAAAACAAAGTAAAATACACACTAATGCGATGTTTACGACACGTGCTAAGGCCACATTTGTAACACCCCATTTTAATAAATGGAATGTCACGCGTGATTATGGCGTATCATCAAAGCATGCAAGGTAATATGTACTAAAACATACATGACCATAGGGAAAACCGGAATCAAACATCGGTTCCCAACATAAGCCCAAAACATAATAAAGTAAAGGAAATAAGAAATGACTAAACAAGCATAGGCATACGAAGGCAAAGGAAGAAGTCTATGGCAGCTTCCCTCCTATGCGCGTCCTGCAAATGCTCGAGTCCTGGGTACCTGCCGTTTTGGGAACATGAAAGAAAAACGGTTGAGCATAACGCTCAGTGCACGGATATACAACATAGTATGAATGGCTGAAACATAAATAAGACTAATAGCAGCGGAAAAGTATAAGTCTTGGAAAACCTGGTATAACTTAGTAAAACAGGTTTTATAGTTTGAAAAGCCTTATGTTCATCTTATAAAAAACTGTTTAACATGTTTACCATTTAGCCAATATAGGTCATGAAATATCAACATGCATGAATAATTGGAGGGGTGACCTCGTCATGCAATTAGAGGGGCTGCCTCTAATTAATATAAATCTGGGTAGGAGGGATCAACTCCTTGTGAAGGATGCAAGGCACACACCTCATTCACCTGAATAATCTGCTGAAACATGTAATCTAGGATGCACCCATACGCCCCACATGAAAATAATAATAACATGGACAAAAGTTGAAGGGGCGCCACGAGCTATCACTCTATCGTGGTGGAGTCATAACACTGGTGCCTCCAGTATTATGGTTATGGTACCTCCATAACTAGGTGAAACTGGTCATGCATGTATATGGCTTTAGGTATCTAATTAAACATAAGCAATTCAAAAACATATAAAACATATACGGGGAAAACAGTTGGCTGCATACGGGGAATCCTAATAAGGAAGAATGTCCATACTGAAAGGACGGAGAATCCGTACCTTAAGTCCAGTGAACGAAGAAGACGAACGGAAGAGAGTCCTACTTCGATCTCACTAATGCTACATACATAGGATACATGTATAAGTATTCTGATTACTGAGTATGTAACTAGTTTTATATCATGTTTTAGCTTGTTTAATATGTTCATGTCTTGTTTTACTGATTTTAACGTTATACTGTGTTTATCGTGTATTCTGTATATTCTGATTAAGTATTACTTGTATTTCTTGTATTATTATACTTGTTTTGTAATAATAAGTAACTTTCTAAAAATAGCAGGTTTCCTAAAATAGAAAGTTTCCAAAAATAGAAAGTTTCCAAAAATAGATTAACTGCTTAAAATAGAATAGTTTCTAAAAATAGAAAGTTTCCAAAAATAGTAAGTTTCTTGAAATAGAAAGTTTCCATATTTAGAAATAAGCTAAATTAATAAGCTAAATAATACATGTAAATATATAAACTATAGGTTATAGGATTTAATTAAATATAACATGATTTAATTTAATTAAAGTGCATAAAAATACTTAGGTTAAAACATGTATTAATATTTATTATTAATATAACCTAAGTCATAGAAATTAATTAATTAAATGTCATGTTTTACTGATTAAGTAATTACTTTAGTCTAAATTAAATCATAAAATACTTAGGTTTAAATCATGTATTATTACTAATAATAATTAACCTAAGTCATGTCTAAATTAAATTAATTATATAGCATGTTAAATTAATTTAATTAATCTTGTAACTATAAGTCATGTTTTATTAATTTAATTACCTTGTAAATTAATATACATGTAAAGCTAATTAAACTTGTAAAAATAATAACCCGAACCCATGTATTATTTTATTAAAACGTGTCGTAAACCGAACCCGTGAAAACTCGTGAAAACCATGTTGTGTTGACATATAAGCCAAACCAAACAGCCCCTTAATCCTGTTTATTAAACCCATAGCCAAACAGTCCCCTAATATTGTCTTAACCCAAAAACCAAACACTCCCTTAACTGCCAGTTCCCCCTAGCAGTGATGTTACTACCACCAGCAGTAGCCGGTTTCCCATGCCTGCAATAAATTCCGACCGAGACCACTAGGGTCTCGGTTCCCACTGACTGACCAAACATCCCCCCGCTGTTGCGACTGTTAAGCCAAACGCACCTCTGCTGGCTGCAGGGCTTGCGGCTGTTGGAGCAAAAAGCCCACCGAGAGTCTGGGACTCTCGGTTTGTGTGCAAATCCGAAACCCAAACAGCAACCTCATTTACCCGCATAATTTAGGCTTGTAATTAACATGTTTATCAATTAATTTCCCGGATGCTAGATCAATTAACGAAGGAAAAAAAATAAAAACAAGATTAGGGTTTCTTACTTGCGTTTTAGGGTTTTAGGAACAACAAAACTCGAATCAACCATCTTGATCTCCTGAATCTTAAGCCCCGTTTTCCTTGGTTCTTTTCTTTCACTCGACGGCAGGGATGATCAAAAAAAAATGTGACGACTGTTTTATTTTTTAGTGTTTTATGTATGATTTTATGTTGTCCAAAAATAAAAACTACTCCCCCGTCTTTTTTTCTTTTTAACCGGCCTTGGTCTCAATCAATGGGCCTTGGCCCATTTCTCTTCCTCTTTTATAAACCGTCCAACAAGTAAAGCCCAACTCCTTATGTCTTAATTTCGTACCTCGTGATTTCTCACGCGTGTTCGTGTTTTATTTTTAAAAGGTCGTAATTACTCATAGTTATTCTCATACGTGTTAAAACGTAAATATTATATACGTAATAATGTTTGTTTTAAATATTCGTGTCGCGTGATTTAACTGACGTGATTTATTATCTTGTGGTTTTATTTATTATACGTAAACTCATGTCGTATATTAATAATCATCATACCATACGTAATTAAAAATACGTAATTACTTGTCACGTCATTTTAATATACGTGATAATCATGTTAGATGTTCGTGATTATATGTTCGTGATTATTAATCATAGTTAATAATTATCGTGTATTCACACGTACGTAATAATTATCGTATAATAACACGTACGTAATTCTTGTAATTAATATTCGTGATACGTGTTCGTGCTATAAAAGGAAAGTTTTAATATGTACGTATGTTATTAAGTGTACTGTTCATGGTAAAAGCATGCGGGTTTTACAACTCTTCCCCCCTAAAAAGAATAATTCGTCCCCGAATTATAGATAAGTAAACTGAAAGAGAAACATACTCGAATCAAACTGAGAGGGTATTTAAGATAAAGGACGTGGAGGTGACGTGCTCGAAAGGAACGTGGAATGTGACATGTCTAGAAAGGACATGGAACGAGACGTGACCGAAAGAACGTATCTAATCGACAAGAGAACACGGATAAGGATTAACGTGCAAGTGTAAATGAAACGTTCTGGTGCCAAACCATATAGCTTAACTGATAATTAGCAACGATGCGCGAGACATATTGAAACGCAGTACGTGAAAAATTTTGAACGTGAACGTGAAAATTTTTGAACGTGGTACGTGAAGATATGGTGAGTGTAATATGGCAAACATATCGGTATCAATAATATGTGTAACATATCGTGAACGTGATATGAGGAACGTGGAATAAATATGACATGTGAAACATATCGTGAACATGGAATACGAAGGTGGTAACGCCAAATGCTATAAAGAGAGACGTGGAATGTGACGTGAAACGTGTATATGAGGATAGAGAGTTATACTAAACTCGAGTCTGGTCTCTCAAGTTCTTGCAGAACTTCCCAGAACGAAAAATGGACGTAACATCGTAAGCCAATATACGATCATGAACGTGAATAGTGTCATGAACGTGAGTGTGAAAGCAAGTCGTGAAATTAGAACAAGGACGTGAACGTAAATAAGGAGCACAAATGTGAACCTTCGTCTGGCTCGATAGGTGAGGGAATATTAAGTGATCGGATGCGCCTTGGCTGGAACATGTCTGATCTATCTGTTGGTTCTGAAATCCTTGCGGATGTGAGGATTCTACAGACTTGGTCAAATTGTTGACAATAACCCAGATAGCATCTTGCTTCTTCTGAGTTAATCTGGTAACCAAAATCCATGGAGATCTTGTCCCATTTATGTTCACAATTTCGGATGATGGAAAAAAACATCCTAGTCTGTTGGTGTTCTATCTTAGCATGTTGGTATGTCAGGTACTTAGATATGAACGTAACTGTATCTTGCTTCATAGAAACTTGATACATAGAAGTTTGCGAAACTCTGAGTCTCTGAAATTAGACCTTTCTAAGCGTAGGATTTTCTTGGAACACCTAATGTAGTGTAGGGTTCTCACCTTTATGCATAAGCTGAGTCATGGTAAGATTAACTGTAAGAATACACGTGATTCAACGTGTCACTGTAATCAACCAAAATTTAGATTGGAAAATTTCAGGGTGAAATTTCTCTTGTCGTAGAATTTGCAACATAGTGCAAATATGGTCTTCCTGCTCTTCTCCAGACTTAGAGAAAATCAGGTTGTCCTTGAAGAAAACACTAATGAATTTGTTTATGAGTTCATGGAAACTCGATTTATTAAGTCCATAATGCTGTTGGAGCATTTATGAGACTAAAACAGAATCATGAATCTAACATGACTGAGTCGTGTATAAATAGCTGTCATGGATATGTTCTGCTCTTTCACTCGTCACTCTTGGCAGCATGATCATGAATATGATCTTGGAAAAGTGTTTGACACCCTAAATTCGATTGAACATGTTGTCAATACATGGAGGAGAATAACGGTTATGAATGGTGATTTGTTTAAATCGACGGTAGTCGACACATAATCTCATGTTACCTTCCTTCTCCTTGAACGTTCTTCTGAACTGTATGCGAAGATTTTGGAATAATCGGCTGGTTATGCGAAAAAAGGAACTTCCGTAGTCGTGTCTTAACTGACAGCTAGAAAATTTTTGCAGTCATAGCTAACAACGCACGTGCTTATCAAGAATAGATAATTTTTACAGATTTTCCTGATGGAAAACCATGTTGAATGTATTCAGGAGCCTGAACATTTCTGTACAAAATCATGAATCGTAGCAGGGCGTGCTGTTCGTAGTCCTTAATTATGATTAAATTCAACTCGTGTCTGTCCGAGGTAGTGCGTTAGCAGCCTGGATCTCATCCTTAGGCTGAAGGAAAACCTTCGTATACATGGGGAATACGAATGGCGTCATTTATGGTAATGTAAATATATGGAATATGGTGCAAGAAATGAAAGTGCTGGTACTGAAATTCTTGTGGCCTGATTAATACATGGCACCGCAAAATGGGTATACCCTTTGGAGGGTACCCTTAATTTTATAGGGATGTTCCATAATTGGACGTGAGTTATGTGTCTTGACTCGTGTCTTGGGAAATATAAGCATGACATGTGTCTTGACTGGTGTCTTAACATGTGTCTTCAGAAAGTATACGTGAGACATGTGTCTTGACTGATGTCTTGACGTGTGTCTCAAGATGTGAAATGAATAGCACTACAAATATTAGGTCAATATGCCAAAATTGGCGGATCGGTAGGACTACTGCTCCTTTGTATTTCTGATCACGTCCACGACCGGAGCTTCGGTTGCGATTGCTAGGATAGTTGCTATCATAGTAGCGGTTACTATCTTCTTGTCTGTCAGTTCCATGACGGTCATTCTCATGACTGTGATTCATGTAACTATTCAGCTGAGTGGCCGGCTGGTACCGGTTTGTACTCGTATGACAGAAATGACAACTAAATGACGTGTGACATGTAACTAAGAATTAGGGACAATGATTTATGAAAATCGTCTGATGGTGAAGCATCTTCTCGTCCAATTGCTTTGCTCGAACGCCTTTGTCTTCGTCTTAAAGGATTTCCAGGTTGTGAACAGCATCCGCATCTCGTAGCGTCTCCAAACATCAGCCACATCAACCATTAGTAACATCTCAAAGTTATGAGGGGCATCAACAACCTTGTAGAATATCAGCAAGTGGAAATACGCCTAAGATGATTCAGAATCGACAAGCGAATACTCGTATAGTATTGCAAGTGAAATACATATGGATTAAGGTACGTGTAATACACATGGAATAGGGTACATGGAGTACACATGGAATGTACATGAAATGATCGGTATGGGGTCGATCATTTGTCAAGATTTTAAAGGAATATAATCGGTTAAACTGTTAGAAAAACCATCATGATAACCTAGCAATGCCAGTATATACCTCATTCTGGTTGCATAGATAAACGCTAACGTGCGGTTAAACGAATTTCAACGATGATTTTCCTAAGCATTATTAATGAAAACTAACCATGACTATCATGAAAGCAGGATTTAAGCGAATTCATATAGTGTCTTGCATGAAAGCATACGTAACAAAAGAGACGTAAGACGTAATCAACATGAAGATGAAATCATCATGAATAAACATGAAACAACTTAACATGAAGGAGTATATAACATAATCAGCATGAAACTAAAGTTAACCATGATAGTATGAAAGTATACTTGACATAAAAGACATCGTAACTTATGAGGGGACATGGAAAAACAATTATGCCAATAAATCATGAGAAAAACTCTATGCATGAAAACAGTGCATGAATGCATGATGTAGTATATAAAACCTTATATGCGCGAGGGGATGCCTATGGGTCGGTCCCAAAATAAAAGACATGGCGAGGGGATGCCTATGGGCCGGTCCCAAGGTTAAATGTTTCGATAAAAGCACATGCGACTAAATAGGACCAGTCTTGTACCAACCATTACTTAGTCAAAATTCCTGCAACAATGATACATGAAACATAAATAAGTAAAAATCATCTGTCCAAAACTTATTAGAAAAAAATTTATGTGACTAATTATGACTATTGGGGTTCAATCCACATAGTCACAGTTCACGAAGAACATCATGCATGAAACAATGACACATAACTAAATATGAATGACAGTTGTCCATCCATATTAGTAAAACAATATCGATGAAAACATCAAGGTTAAAGCATCAAGGTGCTGAAAACATCATGGTTAAAACAACAATGCGCTGAACACATCAATACGTGGAATAACAAACGTTGGCTTAGGAAGCTCCTGGTGACTACCCACTAGTCACAGGTCAAGTTTGAGAGCCTACAGGTCGAAGCCTTAGCTCTGATACCATAATTGTAACACCCCATTTTGATAAATGGAATGTCACACGTGATTAGGACGTATCATCAAAGCATGCAAGGTAATATGTACTAAAACATACATGACCATAGGGAAAACCGGAATCAAACATCGGTTCCCAACATAAGCCCAAAACATAATAAAGTAAAGGAAATAAGAAATGACTAAACAAGCATAGGTATATGAAGGCAAAGGAAGAAGTCTATGGCAGCTTCCATCCTATGCACGTCCTCCAAACGCTTGAGTCCTGGGTACCTGCCGTTTTGGGAACATGAAAGAAAAACGGCTGAGCATAACGCTCAGTGCACGGATTTATAACATAGTATGAATGGCTAAAACATAAATAAGACTAATAGCAGCGAAAAAGTATAAGTCTTGGAAAACCTGGTATAACTTAGTAAAATTGGTTTTATAGTTTGAAAAGCCTTATGTTCATCTTATAAAAAACTGTTTAACATGTTTACCGTTTAGCCAATATAGGTCATGAAATATCAATGTGCATGAATACTTGGAGGGGTGACCTCGTCATGCAATTAGAGGGGCTGCCTCTAATTAATATAAATTTGGGTAGGAGGGATCAACTCCTTGTGAAGGATGCAAGCCACACACCTCATTCACCTGAATAATCTGCTGAAACATGTAATCTCGGATGCACCTATACGCCCCACATGAAAATAATAATATATGGCCAAAAGCTGAAGGGACGCCATGAGCTATCACTCCGTCGTGGTGGAGTCATAACACTGGTGCCTCTAGTATTATGGTTATGGTACCTCTATAACTAGGTGAAACTAGCCACGCATGTATATGGCTTTAGGTATCTAATTAAACATAAGCAATTCAAAAACATATAAAACATATACGGGGAAAACAGTTGGTTGCATACGGGGAATCCTAATAAGGAAGAATGTCCATACTGAAAGGACGGAGAATCCGTACCTAAAGTCCAGTGAACGAAGAAGACGAAAGGAAGAGAGTCCTACTTCGATCTCACTAATGCTACATACATAGGATACATGTATAAGTATTCTGATTACTGAGTACGTAACTGGTTTTATATCATGTTTAGCTTGTTTTATATGTTCATGTCTTGTTTTACTGATTTTAACGTTATATTGTGTTTATCGTGTATTCTGTATATATTCTGATTAAGTATTACTTGTATTTCTTGTATTATTATACTTGTGTAATAATAAGTAACTTTCTAAAAATAGCAGGTTTCCTAAAATAGAATAGTTTCTAAAAGTAGAAAGTTTCCAAAAATAGTAAGTTTCCTAAAATAGAAAGTTTCCATATTTAGAAATAAGCTAAATTAATAAGCTAAATAATATAGGCTTAGTTTTATTGATTAAATATGCTAAGTCATGTGATTAGTAATATAGTTTATTAATTAATACATGTAAATTACATAAACTATAGGTTATAGGATTTAATTAAATATAACATGATTTAATTAAATTAAAGTGCATAAAAATACTTAGGTTAAAACATGTATTAATATTTATTATTAATATAACCTAAGTCATGGAAGTTAATTAATTAAATGTCATGTTTTACTAATTAATTAATTACTTTAGTCTAAATTAAATCATAAAATACTTAGGTTACAATCATGTATTATTACTAATAATAATTAACCTAAGGCATGTCTAAATTAAATTAATTATATAGCATGTTAAATTAATTTAATTAATCTTGTAACTATAAGTCATGTTTTATTAATTTAATTACCTTGTAAATTAATATACATGTAAAGCTAATTAAACTTGTAAAAATAATAACCCGAACCCATGTATTATTTTATTAAAACGTGTCGTAAATCGAACCCGTGAAAACCTGTGAAAACCGTGTTGTGTTGACATATAAGCCGAACCAAACAGCCCCTTAATCCTGTTTAATTAACCCATAGCCAAACAGTCCCTTAATCATGTCTTAACCCAAAAACCAAACACTCCCTTAACTGCCAGTTCCCCCTGGCAGTGATGTTACTGCCACCGGCAGTAGTCGGTTTCCCATGCCTGCAATAAATTCCCACCGAGACCACTAGGGTCTCGGTTCCCACTTACTGACCAAACATCCCCCCACCGTTGCCACTGCTAAGCCAAACACACCCCTGCTGGCTGCAGGGCTTGCGGCTGTTGGAGCAAAAAGCCCACTGAGAGTCTGGGACTCTCGGTTTGTGTGCAAATCCGAAACCCAAACAACAACCTCATTTACCCACATAATTTAGGCTTGTAATTAACTTGTTTATCAATCAATTTCCCGGATGCTAGATCAATTAACGAAGGAAAAAAATAAAAACAAGATTAGGGTTTCTTACTTGCGTTTTAGGGTTTTAGGAACAACAAAACTCAAATCAACCATCTTGATCTCTTGAATCTTAAGCCCCGTTTTCCTTGGTTCTTTTCTTTCACTCGACGGCAGGGATGATCAGAAAAAAAATGTGACGGCTGTTTTATTGTTTAGGGTTTTATGTATGATTTTGTGTTGTCCAAAAATAAAAACTACTCCCCCGTCTTTTTTTCTTTTTAACCGGCCTTGGTCTCAATAAATGGGCCTTGGCCCATTTCCCTTCCTCTTTTATAAACCGTCCAACAAGTAAAGCCCAACTCCTTACGTCTTAATTTCGTACCTCGTGATTTCTCACGCGTGTTTGTGTTTTATTTTTAAAAGGTCGTAATTACTCATAGTTATTCTCACACGTGTTAAAACGTAAATATTATATACCGTAATAATGTTCGTTTTAAATATTCGTGTCGCGTGATTTAACTGACGTGATTTATTATCTTGTGGTTTTATTTATTATACGTAAACTTATGTCATATATTAATAATCATCATAACATACGTAATTACTTTGCGTACTTAATTAATATACGTAATTACTTGTCACGTCATTTTAATATACGTGATAATCATGTTAGGTGTTCGTGATTATATGTTCGTGATTATTCATCATAGTTAATAATTATCGTGTATTCACACGTACGTAATAATTATCGTGTAATAACACGTACGTAATTCTTGTATTTAATATTCGTGATACGTGTTCGTGCTATAAAAGGAAAGTTTTAATATGTACGTATGTTATTATGTGTACTGTTCATGGTAAAAGCATGAAGGTTTTACACATTTGCTGACGCATTATCATTTCATCATACCCAAGGCACGCTGATTAATTCTTTCCAATGATGCTTTATGCCACTTCATCTTTTCTGTATCTGCTAATTGCTTATATGCATGCACTTCATCTTCAAACTTGACTTTGCGCTGGTTGTAGTCTGCCTAAAGAATCTTTGCTGCATATTTGTATCGCAAATCAATCAACTGTTTACTCTGTTCATCACCCTCATTACGCAAGCAACATGGATCACCATAACGATCATAACCTTTATAGGTTTCCATATGTCGCATAACAAAGACACCGCAATCTGTACTGTTGTTTAGTGTTCTGCAATCCAATTGAAGTATCCTACTTCCAGCGGTAGCCATATCACCATAGTTCGGATTGTTTGTATGCAACAAATAGTCTTCAAACAAAGAAAGCTGCAAAATATGTAACATAATATTAAAATGTCTGTAATTTAATACATATCAACTGGTGCATCCAACATAATCATGGTTTAAATTTAAACACTCTTTGATTGTTAACGTACCAGCATTATAGGTTTTTCCCTGTATCTTTTTAATGTGTCAGTCTCCTCTGTGAATAGGTTATCCAAAAAATCGATCGTATTATCGATCATATTCATGCAAATGACAATGAAATGAGAGCGTAGTATCATCGGGAAAAAGACCTGCCATTAAAATAGAACCAAAAGGATGATCACCAATTAAATGATTTTTCTATCATGTAAAAAATAATTAAACATAACATAATTTGCCGATACTTACCAACTGAACACCATGAAGGCTGCCATATTGGCTTTTATTCAGTACCAGGTCCATGTTCTCTTTGAACTTCTCCAATGATAAACTGTAATCCCAAGCTAACATATCGTTGGTCTATTACATGGTTCAGATAATGAGTTATACATGGTACTAAAAAAACATTCAAAGTCAATTAACATTAGTATAGTGTCAATTTAACGTACCAACATAGCTGTGTGGCAGAAAACCTTAGTCGGCGTATTTTCTTTCCTGGATCTCTCCGCCTCATTTAAAACATGTGTGAAGATGTCGATTGCCCCACTTACTATCAGAACACCAGGGTACAAAGTTTCCAGCACACCCCTTTGACCCTCGCAATAGTCAGTCTTCAAAATAATGTCTCTACGATACATAAAACAGTCAGATGTTGCATATTATGTTGTTGTCTAATAAATGGTAAAAAATACAGATTAATATACATATGATTCAACGAGTTTCGTACTGAATAGGCAATCAGCAGCTCGTTTCTCGTGCAAAATGATAGGATTCACCAAAGAGACTTCTTTTACCACATACGGCGACCTTAACACTTCAGGCTGCTTGGGATAACGTCTAACCGTACGTTGATGGATACGTGGTTCCACCATATTTAACGGTTTGGGAGCCGAGAATATAGGTATAACTGACATGTTCACATTTGTCAAGTGTTCTCTCCCAAACCTAGAAAGTACGCGTGTTGTGCTACAATTATTTGGTGTTTCAACTTTTGGCTGGTCCGGCGTTTTCATCTCAGGTCCATCATTACTTTCTAGTGGTACATAATCAAGCACCCCAATGTTCGCACATCCAACTTCTTTTCCTTGTGTTGTTGGTGGTTGTGTAACATTCAAATCAAAATCTGAAGCGTCATCAAAATCCAGCCGTGTAGGAGTACTCTGATGTGTTCTATAAAATGCTTCGCACACTTTGTTTGTTAACTGAATAACTACCTGTGTGAATGGTAGTGTGTCATTTAGATCAAAGTCAGAATTTTGCTGCTGTTTTTCACTATCACATGGTGTATGGAAGTTATGATATGGTTGATCATTTGCTGGTTTGTAGCTTCGTGGATTCTGTGTGAATGTACGTTGTGCAAACATCTGATCTATAATATCCTTCCACCCCACAAAACCATCATCATCCGAGAAATTTAAAAGCCCTTCATATAATACATCCTCGGCCATTTCTAGCATTTCAGCCGCCTTTGTTAGAACCCTTGATACATACTTTTTCATACCCTAAACATACAACAAAATAATGCATAAGTATCCAACAATCATAACTACTTATATGAAGAACCAAGCATATGGATGTACCTCCGCGTCCTTT
>JANFOE010002414.1:0-25000 GCA_025667525.1 Glebionis coronaria | reverse complement strand
ATAAATATTTTATATATTTTTGAATTTTATGAGGTAAAAAATTTTGTATATGTTATTGTTATAAATAATGTTTTTACATTAATTTTTTTTTAAATTAGTATTATTGTTGTGCATTTTTATAGAATTTTGTATTTAAGGCATTGTTTCACCATCCTTCCTTATATATTTTTATAGACTTTTGTATTTAAGACATCATTTGTAATTCCTATATATATTTTTATAGAATTTTGTATTTAAGGCATCATTTATAATTCCTATTTTATTTTTGAAGCATTTTATAGAATCCTTTTTATAGAGTTTTGTATTTAAGGCATTGTTTCACCATCCTTCCTTATATATTTTTATATAATTTTGTATTTAAGACATCACTTGTAATTCATATATATATTTTTATAGAATTTTGTATTTAAGGCATCATTTGTAATTCCTATTTTATTTTCGAAGCATTTTATGGAATCATTTTTATAGAATTTTGTATTTAAGGCATTGTTTCATCATCCTTCCTTATATTTTTTATAGAATTTTGTATTTAAGGCATCATTTGCAATTTCTACATATATTTTGATAAAATTTTGTATTTAAGGCATTATTTCCTATTTTATTTTTGAAGATTTTATGGAATCATTTTATAGAATTTTGTATTTAAGGTATTGTTTCATCATCATTCCTTATATATTTTTATAGAATTTTGAATTTAAGGCATCATTTGTAATTTCTATTTTCTTTTTGAAGCATTTTATGAAAACCCTTTAATGAATTACATGTGTCATTTTTATAGAATTTTGTATTTAAGGAATTGTTTCACCATCCTTCCTATATAAGGGTTTTTGATTTTGATTTTGATTGATTTGATTTGATTTGATTTGATATTTGATATATATATATATATATATATATATATATATATATATATATATATATATATATATATATATATATATATATATACTAGACGAGTACCCGCGCATAGCGGCGGAATTGTTTGGCGGCATAAAATTAACAAAACGTTACACCGTGGTAAGATCCAAGTATAATTGCAAAATGTTGTAACATGTGATAATTCAATTTTAAATAAAATATCTAATACCAAACAACATATTAAAATCGGTTATTAAAACTTAACGTCAAACAACAAACGATAATCAAAATTTTCAAAACCCGGCTAGACCCATCGGGTTTGGAGGTGACCCGGGGTCAACATATTAGTTGGTATACAATTTATATATTCAATATACGTGAGTTTTTATAGTTATTTATATATAGCCGAGTACCCGCGCCTAGCTACAACTGTTTTTAGTTTCGATAAAGCAGTCTATTGAAACTGAATAGTTTCGACGAACAATCTTCATCCATTACAATATTCTAATATCCATCATGAGATGGTAGTATTTCAAATTAATTATACCTTCACACCCGTACTTCTTAATTCATTTACACTTTTTTTTTTAAGAAATTGGAAAATATTTTGAAACAAATAATAATAATAATAACAAAGATAATAAAACTGAGACGGAAAAAATTATACTTTTAAGTGATGATTATATAGTAAATTTATTTTATATTTTTAATTTTATCTTTAGAAATGAAATATTAATTTCAAACGTCTTAGACTAAAATTTTATTACGAAGAAAGTTTTGTAAGACAATAATTTACTTTACATATTTCTGCCATGAAATGCCCTTTTTATTTTTGTTTTTTCATCCATAAAAGATACTCCGTATTATGTTTGCGTAAGTGTATGTATGTCTTTTCAAAAGGGCATGCCTATTTTGTAGCTTAGTATGAACATTCAATATATCAATTTTCAATACTTTGTTTCTTTCGATGACTTACTCATCACTAAGTTTACTTTTCAAGTAGCAAAAGTTAACAAGTTTAAACTTTCAAATCATTTACATTTTCAAAATATTCCAAGTTCAAAATTTTCATTCAAAAAATTCAAAAACCCAATTTGAAACATTTTACACGGTAAAAATATTTCGAAATTTTGAAAATTTGTTAACTTTTTGAATGTTTACCGATTTCAAAAATTTAAAACCTTAAACATAATTAAAGCATTATTAAAAAAAAATTGTCTTGTGATTCAAAACACAATTTAGAATGTCATGTTAGCTTTTGAACCACTCTTACCAATGCCACTTTTTTTGAAGGATTTCCTATGCAATTCAAAGTATAGTAGAAATTCCCTACCTATGCAATTCAAAGTATTGTAGCATCAAATGTCAAATTTTTTGGAGACCTAAAATTCTAAAAAGCATCATGAGGTCTCCTGTCTATTTAAAAAACTGTCTCCAATGCAATTTAAAATTATGTAAACCATGTTAAATTTCAGTATTTTTTTTTTTGAACAGGACTTCATATCACACCTCACAAAAGGAGGAAATTTGTACAAAACATGTTACATAGAACATAACGGGCAAATTGAAACCGATTTGCCAAAACAAAATACACGAGGTAACAAGTTGATACAAACCAAGACAACACCGTAAAGGCTGTGACAAAAAAGCAACACAATACAAGGGTGAGGGGGAATCACCAATGTGAGCTTTTAGTAGACACAACCATATAGTGTAGCTTGGAGCAAAAGTATACAAGATACAGAAAAACATACAAAGAAGATAAAGCCCACCATCCCTAAACAAGCCTAACCTAAACCAAACAGAACCCTCTTCTTCAACACCCTCCTCGCCAGATGTCTCCTTAAGACCAGATTTACGACCCATCTCTTTGTATCCTTCAGCAATAGACATGCAGCGGTGGCGGTTCACATCTGAGCAGAAGAACTCCGGCAGAAACAGATCTGAACACAATAGCAGTGAACCATAGCAGCAAGTCATTAGATCGAGATGTGACGGTGACGGACGGCAAACAACGATGGAAAAAGATAGATCTGTAGGTAAGGGGCTATTTGTGTGGGAGATAGGAGATAAACTACTTATAAAGAAAGGGGTGGAGGTTGAAACGGCCGGCCGAAGCCGGCCGTCAGAAGAACAAAAATATGAAAGGCGGTGTAAATTTAGAGAAGAAGAAGAAATTTTTTTAGAGAGAGAATAAGTGGGGTGGCAACTGTACGACTAAATTTCAGTATTTTAAGTGATGCCCCTTTCCTTCTTATCAAGTTCGTTAACACTTTTGTTACTTTAATGTATAAGAATTTAAATGGCGTAAAGTCTTTACACTTTCACTAACAAGTCGAAATTCCAAAATATGAAAAGCGGTAATAAAGTTAGCTGCACACATAAGCATCAATATTTCTTGGGAGTACAAATTGTCATTTTTGACAACACCAACTCATAAGTCCATTGTTAGTCATAGGTCACCATTTAAAAAAATTAAAAAAAAACTTTTTTCTACTTCCAAGATTTTAGCAATTTTGTTTCGATACATAATTGTATAAATCGAATATAACCTAAGAAACTGCAAAATAAATACTCCATAGTAAATAAACAAACTTATTACAAATATAAGTTTAAAAAAATATCACAATGCTATGACAAGCTTTACAACAATGTTATTAAAATAATATAGATATGGACCACAAAATTCTGATAAAACACATACATTTTTTTACAAGACAGTTCAAATACGGTTGCAGCTACACCGATAACACAACAGCAACGACGGCAACGGCAACGGCATGCAACGACAGTGGTGACTAAAATGATTAAAGTAGTAAAAACATTTCAAAAACTAAGATCTACTTCCAATAAAATATCCAAATCTATATAAGAAAACTATCAAATAAATGCTTAGTAAACAAAAATACCTTTCTTGTGTTATGTATATTTCATTGATGGAAGCTTTTTAAGTTACGTTGCGACGTTAACAGTCACTCCGGTAGATCTAAAGAAAGATTAGTAAATATGTAAAAAAAACTTAAAAGTAAAGAATAGCAAGATACACCGGCTACGGATGTTACCGACGAGACAACCTTTTTTCTGGCGAGAACAATGAAAACTTTTTCCGACTGGTGGCTGTTAAAAAAATTACAAAAATTAAGATCTACAAACAAAATCTAGACTTTTAAATGAACGGATTACAAAAATTAGACGGTGGTGGGACGGCAGCCGGAAGCGGCTAGAGAGAGACAGAGTTTTAATTTAGAGAGACAGAGGATTGTGGTGTTGGATGTGTGTTTTTTTAGAGAGAGGAGTGAATGAGAGATATTAATGTTTAGTTGGTTAAATATGGTGTGTTTGTTTTAAGTGTTATTTTTTTTAGTAATTATTTTGGGTATGATGTTGGTTTGGTGTGTGTAAAGTTAGGTTTTTATGTATGGTTGAAAGTTTGAATAGAGGTTTGGGCCCACATTTTCAACTATTTTCAACCATTCTAGATTTTTCAACTTTCAACCATTAAGATAAATGCTTTATAAGGTATATATATATATATATATATATATATATATATATATATATATATATATATATATATATATATATATATATATATATATATATATATATATATATATATATATATATATATATATATATATATATATATATATATATATATATATATATATATATATATATATATATATATATATATATATATATATATATATATATATATATATATATATATATATATATATATATATATATATATATATAGAGTGAGGTTATTCTACAAGAAATCTTATAATACAATAAATAAGGTGAATTGTGGAGGTGACATGTGTCATCTTTTCAAATCATTATTTCACATCATATTGCCATATCATGTCATTTACTTCAAAAGAAATTGAATTTTTTTGAAAATAAATTTCGAAAATAAAATTTCGTTAAATTTTTTTCGAAATTTTTTAAAAAAAAAAAGTCGAAAAAAAAAATTTCGAATTTTTTTTTTCGAATTTTTTTTTTCAAAATTTTTTTTTCAGAAATATTTTTTTCCGATATTTTTTTCAAATTTTTTTACTGAATCACAGTTACATGTTTTACTGCATCAAAGTTAAATTTCGAAAAAAAAATTCGTAATTTTTTTTTTCAAAATACTTTTTTCGAATAATTTTTTTGGAAAAACAAAATTTTCGGAAATGTTTTTTTCATAATTTTTTTACTGCATTACAGTTACATGTTTAGTGCATCATGATTATAAATTAATGCATTACAATTTTAATTACTACATTATAGTGCATTCACCAATGTTTTATCTATGATGCACAAAGATTATAATTACAATACGGTAAACTAATACATTAATGCACTAATAATACAAGTGATGACTAGTGATAGAATTTTTATTCTCCAACGGAAAAATATAATGCAGTTACTTATAATGTATCAATGTCATATTTATGATGCATTAAAGTTATAAATTACTACATCACTCAGTGATGCACAAAACTTATAATTACAATGCGATACAACAATTATTATATTGCACAAAAAATAAAAGTGATACGAATGATATATTTGTATTCTCTAACGGATAACTATAATGCATTTACTTATAATGTATAATTGTTATAATTATGATGCATTAATTATAAATTACTCCATCATTCGTGATGCACAAAACTTAAAAATATAATGATTTTTACTTACTGCATCATAGTTATGCATATAGAAAATTAATGTTATATTATTAGTAATCACATGTATTTTTTGTGCATGATAGTTATAATTTGACAC
The DNA here is from genome assembly GCA_025667525.1 of Glebionis coronaria. NCBI lineage: Eukaryota > Viridiplantae > Streptophyta > Magnoliopsida > Asterales > Asteraceae > Glebionis > Glebionis coronaria. The sequence continues at coordinate 19,360 of JANFOE010002414.1, read as the reverse complement.
ATCGTAGTTTTAAGTGTCTTGCATCATATATATGAGAATTACACCATACTTATAAGTTTTGTGAAGGAATTATGATGCAATAACTTAAAACCGTGATGCATTAACTTATAAACATGATGCTCTAAAACGTATAACTGTGATGTGCTGAATTTTTATTGAATTGTTGTAGCGCATCACACTCCAAATTTCAGTGCATCAAAAGTATAAATATGGTGTATAAAGGTAATAAATTAGTGTCTTATTCGTGATGCACTAAATTATGAAACCGTGATGCTCTACATTTTTTTCCATAATAGTTTTAAAAAAAAATTTGAAAAAAAAAATTCAAAATTTTTTTTTTAATTTTGAAAAAATTTTCAAAAAAAAATTATTTTGAAAAAAAACTTTTGGTAAAAAAATTTTCGAAAAAAAAATTATGAAAAAATATATTTTTTTTTAATTTCTAAAAAAAAATTTCGAAAAAAAATATTTTCGAAAAAAAATATTTTCGAAAAAAAATATTTTTTGAAAAAAAATATTTTCGAAAAAAAAAATATTTTTGAAAAAAGGTATTTTGGAAAAAAAAAAATTTGAAATTTTTTTATTAAGGAGACGATATGAAAAAGTGATGTGTGATAATGTTGTGACACATGTCACTCCCACATCCATCCCTTCTATTTTATTTATTCTATTATAAGAATTGTTTTATTTTACCCCAACTATATATATATATATATATATATATATATATATATATATATATATATATATATATATATATATATATATATATATATATATATATATATATATATATATATATATATATATATATATATGTGTGTGTGTGTGTGTGGGTGTGTATGTATATGTATATATATATATATATATATATATATATATATATATATATATATATATATATATATATATATATATATATATATATATATATATATATATATATATATATATATATATATATATATATATATATATATATATATATATATATATATATATATATATATATATATATATATATATATATATATATATATATATATATATATATATATATATATATATATATATATATATATATATATATATATATATATATATATATATATATATATATAACCCGCCCAACGGGCGGGACCGTTTTTTGTTGTTGTTTCGGAGGGTTTATTGTTTGTGCGTTTTTAGTTTTTATTTTTTTTTATTTATCCTTTAGTATTAGTTATAGTTTATTCTTAAGTAACGTTAAATTTATGTTTTGATTTTTAAACTAAATCAGAATTTAAATAAGAATAAATTTTTAAAATTTTCTAAATTGAGAATAATATAATTTTTTAAACAATCATAAATATTTTAAAAGAGTTGTTTTATTTATGTTTGTTGGTAGTGTGTGCCCACCGAACGGGTTTAGTTCGTAAAACTTATTTTGAAACAATGTTTATCTTCCAATTATAATGGTTTTTGTATTCTTGCAAACATAGAATCTTCATTCCTCTCTTGCTTTTGACCATCGGGACATACAAATGACCATATGAGAATATTTCGTCTTTCAAAATTTTATTTTTTGTAATATACAAAAACAACATGTAAAGGTAAAATCATCATTGTAAGGTGATTTACAAAAATTAGCAGACATCAATGTAAGCTTATGACATTTGCTTACTAAATTAATAGTGAAAAATTTAAGTAATGAAAGGATGCTAAAAGCAAAGTCTATTAATTTCTACTAAAAAAGTCATCAAATGTAACTTTTATCAACTCCTACTAAAAAGAAAAAGAATTTAATACAAGGGATCACTAATAGTCTAAAGAGTAAGTAAAAGTAAGCAAAATAATAAGGAAAATGTAAAACTTTGAGTTTTTTTAATAGGTAAAAAGTAAAAAAAAGTTGTAAGTTTTTTTTTTTCCTAATTTTATATTCATTGTGTTTTAGTAATAAAAAATTATAAAGAATTATTAATAAGCAAATTTTTTAATAAATAAACAAATTTTATTTTGTAGCGGTATCGAGTTTTCAATTCATTTATTTGTTATATTAGTATAACCACATACTCCGTATTAAATCTTTAATAAAGTGAAAAACAGTAACCGGTATTTTGACAAAATTGTCTTTCTTGTTGATTTCAAAACATAATCATCATGGGTACTAAGATATTAATATTACTTGGTCAACACTATTATGTCTTACAAAATCTTGACGTAGGCTAAATAATGACTACAAAATTCAATTCACAAGAAACATAAGATTACAAAAGAACATAGATTAATTTTGAGTTTTTGTTATGTTTGTGTTTGGGTATTAAAGACGGAGAATATAGTGTTTTCTGGATCGTATGCAATGCAGCAATGGGAGTTGATAATAGTGTAAGGCTGAATGAGTTTAGGAATTTTAAAGTTGACATTATCAAGATGGAAGATGAGGATATGAAGTTTGATTAGTATTGATGCTTCTAATGCCAATGCGTTTCGACGAATCCTCATATCCGAGGTATTTTTCACTTCTTTTGCATGTTTTTCGAGCTTATTATATTGATAAGGATTGCTATTTGGCTTTTCTTGTGAAACAGTTGTTGCATTGGCTGTTTCTGTTATGGTATCGTACATAAATGATTTAAAACGGTTTCGGTCAGTATCGTTAATTTAAGTGGAGCCTCATGTTTCAGCATCGTCCCCTGCTTGATTCTTATTACATGACGAATAGACCATCCAAGCATGATCAAGATTTTGGCTAGGACGGACCACCACCGAGCTAGGGACCTCAACATCACGACACGTCACCAACCCATCACTCTTCTCTCCATAACGAAGTTGTAGGTGTAGAGCCGACACAACCATTTCAGCGGAGACATGAACCACCAGTGGCACCCTATGTTTCTCGCCTTCTCGGTCTACCTCGTACTCAGACTCATCAGACGTGTTTCCCAGGAAGGAATGCTTTGAAATCTACATGTGTGCTATGTGGACGTCATTGATATGACCACAGGTCACTGCTTTCTTTTTTCTACAAGTTAGATCCCTGAGAGACTTTATGTCACCCTGCATTGAAAGAAATTTAAATTCAAAATAGAGCCGAAGAACCCAACAATCATGACTACCAAAAAAAGAAAAAACCTCACCAATCAAAATACTCAGCATATACATTTTAGTTTAGTGCCAGATGCGTTTCGTCACATATAGATCCTAAAGGCCTAAATACATTGTATGGAGTTGTGTCGTTAACAGGAGGAGGAGGAGGTTTTAATACCAGAAATAGACAAACATTAGCTTATTACACAAAAGAAGTGACCGGGATACTAAATATTTTCGGAAACTGTTGACAAAAAAGATAGCAATTGGGTTAATCCTATGCTATCTGAATTAGAAAATTTACATTATATATGAGAGGAACTAACCTGCAATCAACGCAAAATAGGTTTATGCAATCGTTCCAGCTGATAAAATGCAATTTACCTGTCAAAACATCGTTATTTCATTCAGCTTCAGTAGAAATACCAACCTTTTATGCAACCACACTTGTTGAAGACCATGTACTAACATTTGTTATTGTCACTAAGCTTATCTAACAATTATTTGTCAAACCTGGTGTACCCACTACCATTGTAAAAGCTGGTTGTATCCTTGAGATTATAGCACTGACCTGCCGAAAAACCAATATTATGGCAAGTCATAAAATCGAAGAAGAGAACATATTCATGACACATCAAAGTTTATCATAAACTGCCAACGGCTCGGCTGACATCATTAACATAATAGAAAAGAAAGATGAAACTATTTAATCTAATATGCGTACACGGTACACCATATATAATATAAAGGCTAAATGAGCCTAACTTGTGATGGCTATTAAGTAGAAGGAGTAGAGCCAAATGAAACTGTTTGAAACTAAAAATGGTAGAAAAAGGTGTAGATATTGAAGACTGACTTGGCGAGAGTCGAAGTCAACTATAAGGTTAATTGGTTATGAGCACCAAAAATATGTATGTGTAAGCCTTATACTGTAAGTGTAACTTTACTACAACATATATATTCTGTATATATATTCCAAGGCATTCACCAGATTGGATAACATACAATTTAAATATAGAATATATTGTGTTGCAATGAGCTGGAAGGCTGAAACGCACTCTCCATGAACAATTTCCCTCACCCCCTATGATCTTTACCACATAAGTCAAACAACATAGCCAAAACTCGAATTCTTAAAATTAGCTTGAATTGTTACACTCTTGGTAGTAGATTTTGGTTGTACCGTCCTCGAATGCGAACATTCAAACAGTAATTGAAGGGTACTATGCCTAAATTTTGGCTTACGGTGAAAGTTAAGTTCATACGATACATAAATGATGCTGAATTATGTATTTCAAGTATTTGTCACATCTAACACCACTGATGCCTAGACCTGTAAACGATACACATTTGGTTTCCAAGAAAGGGTCCTCTCGACCCACACAATCTTGAAATAGATGGTGTAAACCCTTGACCAACATATATAGACTTTTCAATACAACTATAACCGTGATCAATGGAAAGTTAACTACAATATCTGCATTTTACCAATACCTTGATGCATAAAGGCTAACAACTCCCAAAGTTAAAAACACTTTACCCTCTTTTCTTATGTAACATAGATGTTTTGAGTAAATTATTTATTGAACCTACTGTTTTAATTGTCTAGGCAACACTGACAGTTAATTCTTTATCGATCCCATAGAAAATTGATGCCTTACAATAGATCTATGTGAATAAACTCAATTTTAACCTGAATAACAATAATCTTACTTGCAATATACTTTGTGACCAGTAGAAATATCCAAAAGCTGTTTCACTATTTAAACTCATTATTGCGACCTTTAAGTTATAATGATGACAAACAGATCAGTGACCATAAACTTTTTTGGCCATGACAAACAAAATCAGTGTTCTTGACATTTTATTCATCTATATTAAATCTAGAGACCACAAAACATTGACTTTAAAAATCTGACAAAAAGTTATATAAATAGAATGTTTTTGTTGTCTTTATAAAGACACACAAATTAGCGGATTCATGGTTGCTAACTGGACTTGAGGACACATGATCTAGAAGAGGACTTATAAAAGTGTGGGTTAAGAAGATAAAGTATACATGATATATAAAAGTAGGAAAGTAGATAGTTCACTATATTATTTTTAAACTAACCATATACATCCCACATATTGTAAGTCATCTGATACTAACATGATTTTGCAAGCTTGTAACAGTTGGCAGCCTTTTCGTATAGATCACCAACATATTCATACCTGGACCCAAAAATTTCCCAACCGTTGAGCTTTTTCTCGGCCTTATCTTCTCTTTTCAAGTACTCTTAGAAGTAATCTTAGTGTTGGTATTAATGGTGGTTGGTGAGCAAGGGAGTGGGTTCACCTAAAAATTAACAAAATTGAGGTTCACCCTAACAATTACAAAACCACTGAGTCGAAAGCCTTCACTATACGTATATGAAAGCCTTTACTATATATAAAAAAACCACTGAATCGAAAAGAAACTTAACAGAATTGAGGTTCACCCTAAAAAATTACAGATTTGGGGCGTTTAAATAAACCAGAGAAAAATAATAAAATATTGGAAAAAATCTAAATTTTTGCCTAGAACATGAACTTCATGCCCTCTCGGATTATAGGTCATCGGGTTATTAAACGTCAATCTAACATTCTGAACAAACTCAGGAGTAACATTGTAAAAATATGCGCTAAGCAAAATCTAAAGTTACATGTATTTTGGATATCCTATCTTTTGTGCAGTCTGCAGTCCTTTTCAGTTACATTAGTATAGTTATATGTAAATCATAATAAGTTGTTAAATTATATATAATAATGTTCTTTAGTATTTATTTAGCAATTAGGATACTATGTAAAACTAATGTGACTCTTATTGTATTACGAAACAACAGATTGCATCCAATAGGGGAATCCATATAATGACCACCTTTTTAGTACCTATGAGCGCGTTTTATAGTACCCATAAGGTCAAATAACCTATCAGCCACTTATTTTGGGTTTGTTTTAACTCGTCATCTCTAGCATTTTGCTCAAGAAATCGCTCATCCCCTACGTCCATTTTCGGTCGTCACTATCAGCTTGATAGAATACGTTTCTTAACCTCAATTTAAAATAGATATAACATGCTTGTGGAAGAACTTTGATATGAAATAGGCATATAATTTGAATTTCATCATTAACATGCATATATGCTGAATCCAAATCCACTTATCCTCCCCCCAACAAATAAGACACACATTTAATTTAATCACACAACGTTGCACATTTATCCCCCCCATCGAGCCTATAATCATATACTACCGGTCGTCCAGTTTACCCTCAATCCTACTCATTAAACTGCTATCTATATTCCACACCTAGAATAAATAGACAATTAACCTCCAACTTATCATACGTAATCGAATCGTTAACCTAAGTTAAAGTGTTAAACATTCTACTACCAAAACTAAATCAATTAATTTTGCAAAAATTCAGGAAGGTTGGAAAACGATAATAACAATATGTTTAATTTTTGTCAGATTAAAGAAGATATACCACTGTGTCACCTCCTTGTATAAATGCGTGAAAACGTGTGAGGTGAATATGAAAACTGCTAATAATGACTTTAAGACGCAATAATCCAAATGATCGTATCACATGATTCATAAATAACATTTCATTTACTCACCTTGACTCGTAGAATTTGCGTTCCAAGTATTTATATGTGTCCACCAAACTGTGGCCACGTCCTTCATCTACAACTGCAGTAATAGCAGTTTGAGAAAAAAGTTAGCATACTATTTTAAACACCTTAACTTCTTCAAAAAGCAGGCGTGCTTAGTTAAAAAAAGGAAGTGATGAGCACATATGGGCAAAAAGACAAAAGTAACAACGGAGCAGCCTAGTACATAAATAACAGCTACGTCATTTACCTGAGGCAACATCCGCTTGGGATCATTGTTTCCCTATGCCACTTGTTCCCGCACCCTCGCCAACATCTGTAACAAATACATACATGAGTGAAGATTAGCACACCACTATTTTAGATGGTCCAAGGAAAGAAAAACACTGAGCTGAGAACGCAAAAGTCAAAACAAACTTAATATTAAGGGGTATGGCATTCAGTTAGTAAACCGAGTATGTGATATGAGAAAGCAATCACAAATAAAATTGTAACAAAAGGCTTCATAAACCAGAAAAAAATAGACTACACACACCAAGAAGTGATGGAATGCAAGTTAGGATTCTAATGAAGTACCCTTATTTGGATGATAGGTTCATAACGATACTACCATTTTCTCTGTTCTTGGGGCTTCTCTAATAATGCCTAATGGGTTTACATCCCACCATTCACCTGATCATCATTCCACCGCTAATTTCTGCAAAAAAATCAGCATATCAAACTGAATGTTAAGATTAAAGGTCATGAACCAAATCATAAAACCATCAGCATAGGATACTGAGAAACTTTCCACCTCATACGCTACACACACCATATATGTGAACAAAAATATCAAAGCAACAATTGACATATGCTTCCCATTTAAAACTCCTGTAATAGGAGTAAAAGGAAACTAAAAAAGGTTAGAGGAATAGATCTAAGAAGAGGCGCTCCTAAGTAATTTCATTCTAAGACTTGCATTTTGACATACATAATAGAATCTAATATTCATATTAGTATATAGAACTTCTGTATTTAATTGGCTCTATATGACCTACTGGGCTGCTGTAAGAGATCGACTTTTGCCCCGAAAGTTATGCATAAATATACCTACAAAAAGAAGAACATCAGATGCTGCATAAATTAACTGAAATTAACCTATTGAAATAGCTTGAAAATAATTACCAGACAACCTCAAATTATGAAAAACTTAATCAGAAACTTCAGTAAAAAAGAATAATAGATATCGACACGAATGCAGCCGCATCTATGCACAAGATAAGCTTATAGAGTACTCTAGGGGAAAAACCCATCACTTCCATTTGAGATACTAACTTTGTGACTCTAAATCTAGTATCCCTAGAAAATCTAGGTGACATAACATGGTCAACCATCATTGTTTAATACAGAACATATTCAATTCACAAATAAACCGAGAGTGTTATGCACAAGTCAGTGGAAAAGGATAGGTCATAGGAAAATGAAAAAGCTTAATTAGTTTTTGTTAAATGCTTTGCCGAACACCCCTAAAAACAGAAAGGACCTAAATAAGCTGATTGAATCTATTTTAGAACTCAAATAAGTTAAGACAGACCTTTGTTGTAAATAATGAGATGCTAGTTTGACACTTAAGGATTTGAACTTTTAGGCCAAATAAGCAAAAACAAATTATTTAGGAAAACAAACAGAAAAAACCCCTTAACAATAAGGGTTTAAAAGCTGATTAAGATTCTTCTAATATTATGATACACAACTTGTAGCTTGACTCGTTTCTAACAATTAAAAAATAATCAGAATTAAACCATCAACTCTAATAAAACCGGGATAGGAGATTGTGTTTATAAAATGATTTTTATAATCATAATTAAACCATCAGTCGTAGTAATTATCTTTTGGCAAATTCCCGATTTACCTATGGATCTTTGATCTGGTGTTCAGAATAGGATATTTGATTTTAGGGTTTTTGCATACCTCTGGATCTGGTGTTGAGAATAGGATCTTTGGATTGAAAAAGATTGAGTTTCTATTGTTCGTGTTTTATAATAACACTAATTGGTTTATGGTTTCTATGATTCACGTTTTATATCCAAATGAATAAGCCGATTGATGAAAGATCGATTGTGTTTTTTAGGGAAGGAGGATGGTGTGTGTGTGCGCTTTTTCACGCCGTCGCTGTGGGGAATAAATGAAAAAAAGAAGGAATACCATTATTTATACCCGTAGTTTCAAAACGCGTTTTTTTAGAAAATGGCGTTTAAAAAAATCACGGTCCGCCCAAAGATAACAAAAATAAGGCAAGTCATGAGATTTTTTAGGAAAATATCAAATTCTATTGGTTAAAAGATGTGACTGGGATATGACTGGATTAAAAACTGTGGTTTTCAAATCATAATTATACATACATATATATATATATATATATATATATATATATATATATATATATATATATATAGTGAAGCGCTATATGCAGAACCTCTTTTTTGGTACAGAGCTTACAGAACTATTTTAAAGGAATCTTGATCATTGAATTATTTTGATTAATGGCTATGATGAATTGTGCCAATAATGTAATTAATCAAAAGATTAGGTTGTTATTTATAAAGCTAAAATAAGATAAAAGGGTACTATGGTCATTGCAAAAAATGAAACTGTCAATCTATTTCTCAACCATACGTCATTTACGACTATATGTATCTCTCTCCCTCAGCAAAAACCTAGCCGCCCTGTATGAATAATTTTTCAACACCACTAGCAGTAGCCTCCATTAACGACTACAATTCTATTGTTCATCGCGATCTTTGCCTTCTCGAAAAAACAACATGCTGGTATTAGATAAATATTTTGGTGGCTATTGATCTTGTGTTCTTATAAGGATTTAAGGTTAGATCATCTTTTTCAATTTAATGTTTTTGATTGAATTCTTAAAAGGATTTTATTATCAAAATATAAAAGTACGTAACCATTTATTTATGTGGTTTTTTCGTGGTCAGATCTACCAATCTATAATAACCATTATCTTGTGTTCTTATAAGGATCTAACGTTAGATCTATCTTTTTCAATTTAATGTTTTTGTTTGAGTCGTTAACGAGGCGATGAAGTCTTTAACGATTAAATCTTTATATCTTTTAATAGTTTGGATTTGTAGTTTTTTTTTAATAATACATTGTGTTAAACATGAGAAAGTGACTATAATGAATTGATAATGACGATAAGATTTAGCAATTTAAAATTAAAAACAAACTCATTTGTCAAATAGTTCTCAGACTTATCAAATCGACTTGGGTACAGTGGGTCATAGTCAATAAAAATGTCAATTATGACGAGTATTTGCGATTAGGGGGCGTTTCTTTTTTGCTTATTCACATAGTGGGAATAGATTATGGTGGGACCCACGCATATATTTGTGTTACTTTTTTCTATAATTTCCTTAAATGATCTGATTGGAGAGAGAGAGAAAATGGGAGTCATTTCAAACCAGAGATATCAAAGATAATTCAGTGACACATATACCCTTGCATCTTTATACCACTTTTTATCTTTCTCTCACCATTTTCTTCATTCATTGCTAAAAAAACTTCAACATTCACATCCACCATTCCACCATTCTTCCTTGATGGGCTACCTTACCTCCATTTCCATCTTATGGTCTTCAGTCATCACATCCAACTCGCCATGAGTAGTCCACCATGTTGTATCTCTATCCGAACCGTCACCCTTACAAACAATGATTCATCGCTTATTTCTCAAAGTTATTGCTATTTCTTTTTTTCTTCTTAAAGTCCCATCATCTTTTCTTGATGTAGAGTTGAACGTGTGCTCTATAATACAGTAGTTGCTTTTATAACAATGAATAAATAGTTGGATCTTCTATGGTTGGATCTTGCAATTTGTTGAGTTATTCATAATTTGATATAAACTCACAGGGGTAATATAGATATTTCTATTAATTTAGATGTTTATATAGAGTAAAAAAAGAAACACCATCGCCACATAAAACTTCTAGTGGGTAATGGATTGACATATGGAATTAGATACAATATTGAGTCGGTACTTAATCCTAAAAAAAAAGAAACAAACTCGAATTGGATCAGTTAGTTTTTTTTTCTTTTAGAACATTTATGTCTATGCAAAGCAAATTTTTGTTAATACGTATTTAAAAAAAATAGGGTAAAAACTAGACAATACCATCGTACTTATCAAAATGTACCGACTTTAAACACTTACAATATAATCGCTAGACATTACCAATGAACTTTCAAATTGATTATTGACTTTACCAATATAACCCTAAAATGACGATATTACCCTTTTTCTTTTTTTTACATAATTACTAGAGGTGGCAATTTCAACCCATCCACCAAATTTACGATATTCGTCAGTAAATTTACGTTTTTGTCAGTAAATTTACGTATTCGTCAGAAAATTTACGTTTTCGTCAGAAAATTTACGTTTTCGTCAGTAAATTTACGTTTTCGTCAGTAAATTTACGTTTTCGTCAGAAAATTTACGCTTTCGCCAGTAAATTTACGTATTCGTCAGAAAATTTACGTTATCGTCAAAAAATTTACGTTTTCCTCATTAAATTTACGTTTTCGTCAGTATATTTACGTTTTCGTCAGTAAATTTATGTTTTCGTCAGAAAATTTACGTGTTCGTTAGTAAATTTACGTATTCGTCAGAAAATTTACGTTTTCGTCAGTAAATTTACGTTTTCGTCAATAAATTTACGTTTTCGTTAGTATATTTACGTTTTCGTTAGTATATTTACGTTTTCGTCAGTAAATTTATGTTTTCATCAGAAAATTTTCGTTTTCGTCAGTAAATTTACGTTTTCGTCAGTAAATTCACTTTTTCATCAGAAAATTTACGTTTTCGTCAGGAAATTTATGTTTTCGTAGTAAATTTACGTTCTCTTCAATAAATTTACGTTTTCGTCAGAAATTTAAGTTTTCGTCAGTAAATTTACGTTTTCGTACAAAAACGAAAATATAGTGACAAAAACGAAAATTTACTGACGAAAACGTAAATTTACTGACGGAAACGAAAATTTTCTGACGAATAAGTAAATTTTCTGACGAAAACGTAAATTTACTAACTAAAACGTAAATTTTCTAACGAAAACGTAAATTTTCTGACGTATACATAAATTTACTGACGAAAACTTAAATTAGTGACGAAAACAAAAATTTTCTGACGAAAACGTGAATTTTCGGACGAAAACGTGAATTTACTGCCGAAAACGTAAATTTACTGACGAAAACGTAAACTTACTGACGAAAACGTAAATTTACTGACGAAAACCAAAATTTACTTATGAATACATAAATTTACTGACGAAAACGTAAATTTTCTAACGAAAACGTAAATTTACTGACGAAAACGTAAATTAACTGACGAAAACGTAAATTTGCTGACGAAAACATAAATTTACTGACGAAAACGTAAATTTGCTGACGAAAACGTAAATTCACTGACGAAAACGTAAGTTTTCTGACGAAAACGTAAATTTTCTGACGAAAACGTAAATTTTCTGGCGCAAGCGTAAATTTACTGACGAAAACGTAAATTTACTGACGAAAACGTAAATTTTCTAACTAAAACGTGTATTTACAGACGAAAACGTAAATTTTCTGTCGAAAACGTAAATTTACTGACGAAAACATAAAAATACTGATTAAAACGTAAAAAAAATCGATGAAAAACGTAAAACAAAAGTAATAAATTTACGTTTTCCTCAGTAAATTTTCATCGATATTTTTACGATTGTGGGTTTGGCTACTCATTCTTTAGCTACTACGTCTAATGCTTATGCTGTGAGAAAGAGTGAATATGGCATTATTTGTAATTATGTAAAAGAAGATAAGGGTAATGTTGTCATTTTAGGACCATATTGGTAAAGTATATAATCAATTTGAAAGTTTATTGGTAATGTCTAGCGATTAAATTATAAGTGTTTAAAGTCGGTACATTTTACTAAGTAAGATGGTATTGTATAGCTTTTACCCATAAAAAATATTGTCATGTATGTCGACTAGCTATTTTTGTTAATACGTATTTGTAATTATATTTCTTGTTCCTTATGTTATAATCTCTATCTAGATTAAGGGCTGTTTGGTTACTATAGTTACAAGTTATAGTTCACACATGTAGATTTTTGTTTATCGCTTAGTTCATCATTAAGTATTACATTTAATTTCACATGACGTCATTTGATACATATAGTTGATGTCTTTATATATTTTTGTTTCAGGAGAACGATTTAATTATGAGTAATTGATGCGTGATGAACGTCAATGGATTGCACTTTTGCATTTAGATGACGTGCACGATTGTTCTTGAAGCCGTATATATATATGTTTTTGAAGTTGTCCATATATGTTTTTGAAGCCATGCATATATGTATTGGGAAGACGTTGATATATGTTTAGGGAAGACGTGTACATAAGTTATATTTAATTTAACAATACTTTTTGTTTTTAATTGTATTTTATTTAATATCAACATTTGTATATGTTATTTACTTTTTTGGTTTGTTACAAATGTGGAGGTCATATGTATAACAGGTATGTTTTTTAGACTAAATTACACGGATGGTCCCTATGGTTTGTACGAATTTGCAACTTTCGTCCCTCGAGTTTCAAAGTTTCATGGGTCGTCCTTAACTCTGAAACTAGTAACACCATTGGTCCCTCCACTAACTGACTGTTAGTTAGTCAAACAAAAACACCCATGTTCTTTGCATGTGATGGCCAGTTTAGTCTTTTGACACACATGCAGGGACTACCCATGAAATAAATTTGTTAGAATTTTTAAAATTAAAAAAAAAAAATTAAATAAGAAAAAATATTTTAAAAATTCGCAAAAATATTCAAAATTTCGAAAAAAAAATTTATAATTCGAAAAAATATTTAAAATCCGAAAAACAAAGAAAAATATATTTAAAATTCGAAAAAATATTTTAAATTCAAAAAATATTCGAAAAACAAATAGAGAATATATTTAAAATTCAAAAAAATATTTTTTAAATAAGAAATATATTTTTTTAAATCGAAAAAAAGTTTTAAATTTCGAAAAAATATTTATAATTCGAAAAAATATTTTTTAAATAAGAAAATATATTTTTAAAAATTCAAAAAAATGTTTAAAATTTCAAAAAAATATTTATAATTCCAAAAAATATTTAAAATTCGAAAAACAAATAAAAAATATATTTAAAATTCGAAAAAGTAATTTAAAAATTCAAAAATCATTTCCAAAATTTTTTAAAATTTCTACAAAACTTAAAAACGTTTTAGAAATGTTTTTTTTTAATTTTTTTTTAATTTTTTTTAAAATAATTTTAAGAAAAAGTATTTTCGATTTTTTTTTAAAGTTTTCAAAAAAATTATTCGAAACTTTGTTTTTAAAATATTTTAAAGAAAAAATTAAAAAATGTTTTTTATCAATTTTTTGAACTTTTTTCTCGAAATTTTAAATATTAAAATTTTAAGATTTTTCGAAATAACCTTGCTTTTTAGAATATTTTTTTGAAATATTAAAGTTTTTCGATAATAATCTTCTAAAATTTCTAAATAACCTTGCTTCCGAAAAAACTTAAACATTTAATATTTAAAATTTCGAAAAAAAAGTTTCAAAAGTTTATCAAAAAATATTTTTTAAAGTTTGTTCTTAAAAATATTTTAAAAAATAAATATTTTTGGAATTCCTCGTGTTTAAGTTTCGTCGAAATTTTAAAATTTTTTGGAAATAATTTTTTACTTTTAAATTATTTTTTCGAATTTTAAAAATATTTTTGTATTTGTTTTTCGAATTTTAAATATATATTTTTTATTTGTTTTTCGAATTTTAAATATTTTTTCGAATTATAAATATTTTTTTCGAAATTTTAAACATTTTTACGAATTTTAAAAATATATTTCTTATTAAATTTTTTTTTGTATTTTAAATATATTTTTTATTTGTTTGTCGAATATTTTTTGATTTTTTTTCGAAATTTAACTTTTTTTTTGAATTTTAAAAATATATTTTCTTATTTAAAAAATATTTTTTTGAATTTTAAAAATTCTAACAAATTAATTTATGGGTAGTCCCTACATGTGTGTCAAAAGACCAAACTGCCCATCACATGCAAGGCACATGGGTGTTTTTGTTTGACTAACTAACGGTCAGTTAGTGGAGGGACCAATTGTGTTACTAGTTTCAGAGTTAGGGACGACCTATAAAACTTTGAAACTCGAGGGACGAAAGTTGCAATTTCGTACAAACCACAGGGACCATCCGTGTAATTTAGTCTTTTTTTATTACAATTTCAAATTTATAGAATGTATATTAGAAACATATATGTAATTATCATCTTGTAAAAACAAGTTTTTATGGCTAAACAAATCTTTGCGAGAAACGTATATAAATATGTATGATTTAAAAAACATGTACGAACCACTTCTGAAACATGTATGTACTCGTTCCGAAAACATGTATGTTCCAAAAACATGTATGTTTGAAAAAAATAAAAATAAAAAAAATAAAAAAATAATAATTCTGAAAATTAATGTCCTTAAATAAACATTTTTAAATTAAAAAAAGTGAAAATATGTTTTACTATAATACCCTTTTCATATAAATAAAAATACTAAATTCCTATTGGTTAGAAGTGGTTCTGTAAGTTCTGTACCAAAAAAGTGGTTCTGTATATAGCGCGCCCCTATATATATATATATATATATATATATATATATATATATATATATATATATATCTTTATATTATATATAAATATAATTATGATTTGATACCACACCTCTAATCTCAGTCATATGTGACATGGCAACTATTAGCCAATAGTATTTTAAAAATCCCTAATAAATCTCCATTTTCCATGTTTTTCATGATTTGAAATCGCAGTATTCTGAAAATCGCGTTTTGGATACCCAATTTTGAAAATCGCGTTTTGAAACGCAGTTTTAATAAGGATTTTCAGAAATTAGTAAAAAATTGTCAAATGCAAGGTTTGACCTTGTGACCTATGGTTAACAAGTATCAAAGGTTACCACTAAGCCAAACTACTTTTTGATGATTTTCTATACAAAACAATGTTAATAAAGTTTAAAACACTCCATATACATAACTCCCAAACACGGGCTAGCGGGTGTTAAAACAATATTCAGAAACCTGTTCTTTGTCACTCGTCTTTGTTGTTCATCAAGATCACGTTTATGAAACATTCGACTCTTTATTCTAAAAAAACCATCAGGTTTATTATACCTAAAACCCTTATCTTTCATCTTCACTACACACCAATGAAAAAACCCTAATCTCCATAATTTAAACTTATACATGTGTTGAGATGCGTTTTTATGTTGGTATATATAATTAGTATGCACACTGTTGAGATACGATTTTGTACTCATAGTTTTAGTTTCTTTTTCTTCTCTTGGTGATCTTTATTTTGGATGTAAACTCATCCATTTATTAATGTAACCCTAATTGACTTTTGTATATGTTAACTGATGTTGACTGAATGTTACTTATTTGTAGGCTTGGTTATATTTTTTCCAGATGTTGATAGGCAGCCTATTAAAACTGATGACAATCGGGTGAATGTGAATGTCGGATTGCCTCAAGCCACTGGTATGTATGGAAATCGTTACACTTTCTTCTTTTGTCTTCCTGTAAATTGTCATGTTCAATGATTTTAGGTTATATGTCATTTTGCTATAGTTTCTTATTAACTCAAACACTATCAGTTTAATTCACACATCAGTTCCACAAAGAATACTAATCAGATGTATTGATATTGTTGTGCGTAGCAGGTAACCTCATTAGCTGGTGTACTTAATTATGGATTCTGAAGAAGCAAAGATTATGGACCCAAAGGTATGGATTCCAAGATGTAACCTGAAAACAGGTTTGTCTTTTGTAGTTTTAGCACATACTCCATCGATTTTAAGGTTTAAAAGGAGGATCACACAGTTGGAGCTTTGATGGAGATGAATTTCGGCAACATGGGTTAATGTCATTAAAATTCTTGCGTACAAGTGCCATTAGGACCTGCTATCTGTCCAGCCTATTTGCCATCTGTAATGGGGATATATTACCATGCTTGTGGAATTGGCCTTCTAATATATTTTCTCTACAGATTCATAGGATTGCACTAATATTTCACTAATTACATACTTGATTTATACACGTAGATTTCTGAAGGCTCACAAATAACACAATATCCTGCTCAGGTACATCATGAGTCTCTTATGTTATTTTTGACTCTATATCTTAATCTGTAAGTTTCTTTTAGATTGTGCTTTGCTTCCTGATATAAATATAATGACTGCATATGCTAACTATTTACGGGGCTTGATAGTTCTTTTTAGTCTTCTCACGAATCCTTATTCTGGACTCATTTTTTCTCTTGGGTCAGAGCAGGAATTGCAAAGGACAATACAATTTGAGGAAGAGTTAGCAGAAAATTTTGGTTGTAGTGGCAGAAACATGTTTTGAAATTTTGGATTCTTAATGCACTACTTATTCACCTTATTAATTTATGTTTAACTTTTTTTAACACATGTTTGCAACAGTAGTTAGACCATTCTCAAAACCATCAAGAGAAAAATGAACAAAGATCACATAGGCTTCAACTAAAAGGTAAGTGGTTGACTTATATTGCTCAGTTATATGCGTGTATTCCAAAGATTAATGTTGTTCTTTTTTATTTCTGTAGTTATTCCTGACTTTGCTCATATATTGCTTTATTGGTAGTGTATTTCACCCAAATACCAAAGAAAGTGACGTCTCTTGGTAGCTAAGAACCGCTATCGTCTGGTTTTCTGAGAGGTAGGTGACAATTTTATTAACAACACAATTAAGACATGAATTATAATTATGAACATAACAAGTTTTTAACTGGTTTGTTAAACATGTCAAACCACCTCCCTAATAATTATTTAACTAAAGCCAGTACTCATGCATTTATTTGATACTTTCTTCAGGGAGATGAAAGCTAGAGGCGGACAAAGAAGGGAGAAAAAAGTAACCGCATAGACCACTGAATTAGAACAAGAAGATGAGACTGAATCAGATCAAGAAAACGGCACTGAATCAGAGCAAGAAGATGGCGAGTCAACTTAATTAGGCTATGAGAGCAGCAAACTTGAAACCAACTATGTCTCTGACTCTAAGTAATATGGTGAAGAATCAAATGAAAATATCGAGGAAAACAAACTAAGCTCAGACAACAGCGAGAAAGAAATTCCAACACTGTTGACTTTATCATTTATTTGTTGCAGAACTGAATATGGTTGTCTCCTTTTTCTATGAATCTCTCACATCCTCTAATAATGTTCCCTTTCTAACAGCCTAAAGGTTCCTATTTCCTTATTATAGTTATATATACGCCAATTCTAAAATCTTCAAGTCAGATATCTAATATCAGTGTCACTGAGCATTGCAGCAATTTGGGATGGATCTTCTTCCCATTCTCATTCAGGTCGATTTTAATATCATCTACAGATTTTACATTGTTTTGTTACTGTATTACCATTTTGTTTGACTGTATCAAATGATAGCTTATTCGGCAGTCATCCGGTGTTGGTGCTCTAATATTCATCAGCCTAATAGGGTGTGGGGTTTTGTTGAGCAAATATCTCTAATAGGGTGTGGGGTTTAATCTTCATAGAACGGGTTTTTTTTAATAGAAATTTTTGTTTTTTGTTACTCTCTCACATGTGTGCGTGGGACACGTGTGTGTGTGTAGGTATCAGCGCTGTAGACAAGTCCACGATGGTTCAGACTGAACTCATACCAAACAAGCTGCTGGTAGCTGATGCCCTTCGCCGTTTGGGTACTCTTGATTCTGTGAAGTGCTTATTAAGCAAAATGAATACCTATAATGAACTTCTTTCACAATTTTATAAAGACCCGCCTTTAATTCCCTCTCTTTCAGGTCTGAGAAACGCTTCAAGTTAGGTTGGCCAATGGATCAGACATCTGACTTTTTCGTTCATTCGGTCTCGGATGAATCATCGCAGACTCACACTGTATGTTTAGATTTATTCATATTATGTATTATTAGTTCCTGTTTTGTTATATGAGCATTAACATGTACCATGTTCAACAGGTTTATACTAACTTGGTTGATCTTTGACTTGATTCCTTAAAAAATATTGTTTTCCGCATTCCATCATCTTTGTTATCTAATATTTTCATGTAGTGTATTTGAGGTACTCGAAACTGTACCTACTTCTGATGTAGTTAATGGGCCATTAGAGCCGCCGTATGCTACATCCAATCCTAAAGATATACCTGAGACCCTGAAGACTCTTCATTTGTGAATTTCATTAGTGTACGCATCTGTCAATGATCATCTAAACTTTCTTTTGCAGCATTGCGTTTTAAATTATTTACTAATATAAATTAACTTCATGACCACAGAATGCCAATGAATTTGAGCCATAATTCTTCCAACTCAACCAGTTCTGCAAAACATTACCATAACTCTTCCAATTCAACAAGTACTATACAACTTTACCATAATTCTACAGCCATTCCTTTATCTTCTCATGTTACACCTTCTCTTGTGCTCAATGGTCTACCAAACCCAAATTTCGTCATTCGCCTCTTCAATGCCACTCCATGAAAAACCTGACCTAGTTAATAAGAGAAATGAGGTCACCAATCTTATCAAA
>JANFOE010002413.1:0-20100 GCA_025667525.1 Glebionis coronaria | reverse complement strand
ACCTAACGCGACAAACATCAGACAAAACTTATACTATATATGAAATAAACGAACCATATATACCACATACCAGTGACCCAAGAAATCCACATAGAATCAACAGAAGAAAATGCCAAAGCAATTTGCTCAGGAAAATTTAATGTAACATTCTTCCTTAACCTTGTATGATTCATGGGCAAGTCATCACTACCCAATCTAAGCGACTTGTCGAATTTTCGTGTCAGGGGCTTAAAAGGACCATCCAATGTAGTAGGTATATGTCCCGTAACACTTACCAGTATGACCATGATCATGATCATGGTTAAGGATTTCATAATACTGGTGTTCATGACAGATGTTTTATGTGAATGGTATAAAATATTTAGTTTGGCAGAGTTGAACTTTTTTTTTATTGTTTTTGAAAAAGTCTAAAATGGAATATGATAAAGCATATTCAATGGTTAGTTATAGTTGCACGTACTTTGCACTTAGATAGATTTTAAGATTCCTATATATAATTCAGTAACATGTGATAACAAACATATTTGTGTCAGGTTCATGTTTTTTTCTAGGAATATGAGGGCCGACTACCCGCATTACGACAAGAATCTAAAATTAAAACTTGCAGCGGGCTTGCAGCTAGCTTGCAGCGAGCTTGTAGCGGGCTTGCAGCGAGCTTGTAGCGGGCTTGCAGCGAGCTTGTAGCGGGCTTGCAGCGAGCTTGCAGCGGGCTTGCAGCGAGCTTACAGCGGGCTTGCAGCGAGCTTGCAGCGGGCTTGCAGCGGGCTTAATAGTTGATGATATAAGCCACTGTTCCAAAAACGTTTCCAATGGGCTTTATAGTTGTTGATTATGTGTAGGTTACGTTTAGGCTAAATTATGTTATGTGTAGAAGTTTATACTGTGATGCACTTAATTTATATCATTGATGCATTAACTATTCATTTTGTTTTTAAACATACAGATTTTGAGATTGTTCATGTCAAGGATCATGTTGGCTATTATACTTGTGATGATGATGGAAACAGGACATGATTTCCAGATAAAGATATTGGCGCTGTACCTTTGGAAGGTGCTAAGTTTGTGTCTATTGATCAAGCTTATGATTTCTATAAGGATTATGGTAAAAGGGCCGGTTTTGATGTTAGAAAGGGTGGGCATTATAAACCTAAAGATGGTGAACCACCAAGCTTGAAGTGGTTTATATGTTCAAAAGAAGGTATTAATCCTGAACCTAAAGAGGCTGCTAATAAGCCTAAGGAGGTTATATCTGACGTTAGTGACTTTACTATGGATGAGAATGTTGAAGTAAAGCAGACAAGGAATCGACGCTCTAGTAGATGTGGTTGTTTGGCTAAAATTCGTATTAAGAAGATTCCAGGAGGTCTTTATAGAGTGTACACTTTTATAGAAGGACACAACCATCCTATGGTAGCCGAAAAGGATATGATATTCATGAAGAGTTCTCGGGAATTGGGATTCACAAAGCAACATTTTCTGTTTCAGGCTTCTAATGCTAATTTTGGTGGTTTCGATCGAATTGGAGCTACAGTGGTTGACTGTAAGAATTTGAAGAAGAAAGTGAACTTGTTTCTTCGTGATCGTGATGCACAGATGGCCGTTGAGAAACTTTTGAGCAAAAAGTTGCATTCGCCAGGATTCTATGTTGAATACAAAACAGGTAATGCAGTTCATTTTTGTCTTTTGATATAGTTCATACAACATTTTATTTTCTATTAGTTTCTTATTAAAATTTTTTTTTAGGTGTTGACGATAAATTGGTTGGTCTTTTTTGGGCTGATGAGCAAGCAATTAAGGACTATGGTGTTTTCGGTGATATCGTCTCATTTGACGCTACTTTCGTTCTAACAAGTATATTCTATCTTAATTCTCTATCAAAAAATTTTATCGTGTTTTACAGCTTTATTTAGTATTTTAGTTTATTTCTTTGTATATTAAAATGTAGGTACAAGATGGTGTTCGTCCCTTTTACTGGCATTAATCATCACAACCGCTGTATAACCTTCGCTACGGGTTTTCTATCTGATGAATCGGTTGGTGCTTACCAATGGCTACTTGAACAATTCAAAAAAGCGTTTGGTACAGATCCACAAGTTGTAATTACCGATCAGGACCCGTCTATAAAGATCGTAGTACCAGAATACTTCCCAAATACTATACACCGTTTTTGTATGTGGCATATCATGCAAAAGTTGGTTACAAAGGTATGTTCTCACTTGTCTGTTGTAAAACATTACTGTGCTAGTTTACCTTTTTTTGCTTTGTTTCTCATGCACGTTTTAAGCGACTCAGTGATCAACATGGAAAATTGTTTTGGTTTCTTAAAGTATCTATTACTGTTTATTTGTTTTTTCAAATTAATGCACTATCTTTTACACTGTGATGCCGTATTTTTTAAAGTCATGTTTTTAGAGCTAGAGTTGTTTGGAAATTTTTCATATTAATGCACTATATTTATACTTTAATGCAGTAGTTTTATAAATTTATGAATTTTCAGGTGGGGACTTCAATCTGCAAAAACACAAATTTCAAACGGCGTATATGTGATATAGTTTGGACCGATCAGATTTTGCCTTTTGAATTTGAAGCAGAGTGGGAACGTATGATTGAGGATTTCCAAATTGGTGATAACAAATGGTTACAAGATATGTTTGACCTACGGGAAAGCTGGATCCCGGCATACTTGCGTGATGTGCTTATGGCAGGCCTCATGTGTACCACCTCTAGGTCCGAAAGCGAGAACCATTTCTTTAGTAAATGGACAAGTAAGTATTTGACACTTGTTGAATTTCTTAGTCATTATGAGACGGCTATCGAGTACCAGAGGTATATTGAGCGTAAGAACGATCACGATTCAAGATATAAGAATCCTAAACTCAAAACTGATCTTCAGATTGAAAAAGAAGCAAGTACTCTTTATACTCGAACTATATTCTTGGAAGTTCAAAATGAGATATATGCTTCTTATTCTCATTGCATGTCGATAAATGTTGCCCAAGTTGATAATGGTGAGAGATATTCAATTCGTGATATGCAAGCTGAGAACAAAATCAGGGGTGAAAATAACTTTGTTGTTTATTAGGTATGTGTTCTTATATTGTTTATAACTATAATGCAGTAAGTTTTTAGCACTGATGCAGTGTGTTTTTAAATTTTAATATTTTTAAAAACTGTTATGCAGGTGGAGTTTTGTAAATCTGAAATGGAAGTTCAATGTAGCTGTAAACACTACGAGTCATATGGTCTTCTTTGTAGGCACATTTTTTACGTGTTGAGAATGAACAATGTGAAAGAGTTTCCTCAAAAATACTTGAAGAAAAGGTGGTCAATGGATGCTAAGCCTTTCAACGCTACAGTTAGGACAGTCAGTGGGTCAGATTCGGTTTTGCAAAGTGAGGTTTTTGATTTGTACGAGATTTTTGAATCTACGATTGATCGCTTGGTTCATGACATTGGCATGTTGATGATTTATAAGGAGCAAATGATGAAGTTGTTGAATAAAGCTAAAATCGATGTTCCAACGGTTCCAAAACTTAACTCGAAAGATATTATTAGTGCAATGCTTGGTGTGAAGGAGCCAACCTCAACTTCAAATGTTATAAATAATTCAGACGTGAGCTCAAATAAAGGATCCGGTGTTCATACGAGGTGGAAGTCAAAAGCTGAGATTGAAAAAGAAGCAGCTAAATTAAGTGACAAGCGGAGGACATGTAGTAAATGCGGGAATAAAGAAGGTCATAATTCCAGAACATGTACAAACGAAAGAATGCAACCATCTGAAAAAAATCAAGAAAACATCTCAGGAGGCGTCGGCGACAAGAACTGGTCTCAGATCTAGGCGAAATTGATGATGACAATTTGATGCAGCTACTTTTTACATATTGATGCATCTACTTTTTACATATTGATGCAGCTATTGTTTACATATTGATGCAGTTGCTTTTACATACTTGTTTACCTACTTTTGAATAATTGTGACAGATACTTTTGCATATTGATGTAGTTACTTTCTCATATTGATGCAGTTACTTTTTACATAGCAGTTTAAGTACACCTTTTTTACATAGTGGCATTTTTTACCTAAATCTATTTATATAAAACCTAAAAATAATTTTTGTAAATTTTTAAACCTAATTAATCTATTTTTAAACTATTTTATAAAAAACGAGTATTAAAATAATTATAAAAAATAATTGAAAAACGTGAAAAATAAAAACTTAGTACCAAAAAGTCCTAAACTACTAGAATAACAAAGGAAAATGAAAAGCTTGACGTTTGCTTAACAAATAAGCTTGAAATGAGCTTATAAATCTTGAATTGATTATTAATAAGCAGAACAAAACCATGTTAAATATAGTTTGAATTGAAAGTATATCAGTAAAAGACCCAAGGGCAGAGCGGTATGTGTGTTGTGTTGTGAGAGGAGTGGCGCAGGTTCGAGTCCTGGCCACGTCCTTTTTGGTAAAAAAATTTTTTTAAAAAAAAACTGAATACCCAAGCTTATAACAATCCACAAACACAAATTAAAAATGAAATCAACAAGAATTAAGCTATTTAAAATAAAAAACGTGACCAGATTATTAATAATCAGAACAAAACCGCCTTAAATAAAGTTTGAATTGAAAGTATATCAGTAAAAGACCCAAGGGCAGAGCGGTATGTGTGTTGTGTTGTGAGAGGAGTGGCGCAGGTTCGAGTCCTGGCCACGTCTTTTTAGGTAAAACTTTTTTTTTTTAATTTTTTTTTGTAAAAACTGAATACCCAGGCGTAAAACAATCCACAAACACAAATTAAAAATGAAATCAACAAGAATTAAGCTATTTATGAACAAAAACGTGACCAGATTAAGTAAAATGCTAGAGTGATGAAAATAAGAAAATAATGAGTCGTCCGATATACTATGCAATCGTTCTCTGACAGAACTAGAAAACCAACTGATGAAATGGTGACCTGATTTGGCTTGTTTATTAGGATTACTGATGCAAAGGGTAAGGTCTGGGCACCTAATGCTACTCAGTTTAATGAGATTTGAGTCTCAATGACAATTTGATGTAGCTATTTTTCACATATTGATGCTGTTACTTTTTACATAGCTGTTTTACACCTTTTTAACATAGTGGCATTTTGATGCAGTAAATTTTGCATAACAGATATATTTTGATGCAATGAAGTATATATATTTTTTAATTTCATATGTTAAAAAAAATCATTGAATTTCAACAAATAGTAACCCACACTAACAAGTGAATAAAATTGTGTAAAAATCTTCATGTTTACAAGTAGTTTGTAAAAAACACAATGAGTACTTCAATTAAAGAGTAATAAAACAAGCTTTTTAGTTAATAGTTGTCTTCCTAGGATAGTATTGAAATTGACGATGACAATTGATGATGACAATTTGATGCAGCTCTTTATTCATCAATTGTCTTGCTTATGGTAGCACTAAATTTCTTCCACAAAGCTTTATCAAATCTAACATCAGCATCAGTTATAAGCTTTGAAATTTTTGGCTTTTTCATGAAGTATGCTTGTGCGTCCTTTAACAACTTTCCTTTTTTGATGTTAAAATCCATTAGAAGGATTTTGGCCATGTACTTTGCACGAAGCATCTTTAGTTGTGTTTTCTGAGGTGGTCCTTCTTTCTTCAATGGTTGTAAGAAGTTTCCTCTTCCAATATATGTTTCCAAATGCCGCATAACAAATACCCCGCAATCGACACCATTGTATTTTGTTTTCCAATTAAAATCAACAATGTTAGGTTCAGCAACCAAAATGGCAATGTGTTTTGGGTGTCTATGTCTCTCCAGGTAATTTTTAAAGGAATCAATCTGTGTAAATTTAAATAAACAGTTATGACATTGTAATGTAGTTTTTTAATACTATGATGCAGTAATATTATCAATATTATTCATATGGTATAGGACTGTAAAAATAGCACCATAAAAAATCAAGTATGTTATAAATCCAGTTATAGTCTTATAAAGGGTTTTCCTCTATTTAAAATAAACATATATATCATTTGTAATGCACTATTCATGAGATATAATACTTTGATGCAATGAAAAATAGCACAATAATGCATTAAGTATGAGACTTACGAGGGCAAATGGGAAAGCACCATATCGCTTTTCTATATCATCAATGTCGTTATCTATGTTGTCTATGATGTCGATCTCAGCAGTCTTCAAATTAAAACAAATGATATAGAAATGGTTTGACGAAGTATCTTTTGTCATCTTTACACAAGGAAAAAATACCTGTATATATTTATTATAATTATTTAAATTTATTATAAACAACCTCACAAATACAATCATTTAATTCTCATAATAAATATACTTACCAAGTCGACGTCAATAAAATTCTTCCGTTTTGCTTGAGTTAAAACGTTTTGAATATTTTCATCAAAAACTTTCATCCTTTCTTGCACATTCTTCCCCGACTCAACAACATAATTATTCTGTTTTAGTTAACGTCAAATGATTACTAATGATAACAAAATTTATAATTCAAAAATAAATAAGTTATATATTAGAATTACTTACAGGCATCCCCGTATCACAATATACATTTCCATTGCCCGAAAGCTTGTCTCGATGTTGTTCCTCATGATTTAATACAAAAGACCATAAGTCTAGTATGAGTGACGCAATTTGTATCTCAGGGTATAGGCTCAAGAAAAAAACGCCTTCTACACCAACTCCTTTTTTGGTCTGGTAAATAAACTCCCTGTACATTTTGATATAAACATGGGTTATCTATCTCTGATGCATTAAAGCAAGGAAGTGATGCATTGATAAAAATATGTGATGTAGTGATAGAAATGTTTGATGCATAGAAAATAATTAAAATTCATACAGAGAACATTTATAAATAATGCTATGATAATAATACTTGATGCAGTGACATAAGGAATTGATGCAGTTATATAAATATATGATGCAGTGAACATTTGAAAAGTGATGCAGTGAAAAGTAATGTTTTTAATATGATGCAGTAGTTTAGAACTTACGATTCGGGTGTCTTATTGCCCCATATGTATACTGCTAATTTTTTCCCCTCTTCAGTTAGTGGTTGCCCTAATACGATTTTCTGTTGATAAAATGGCGACGTTAAAGCAGGAGGCAGCTTTACTTCACGTTTATCATTTTCAATATCATCCGGTGGAGCAATGCAATTAATGGGTGATGCGTGCATATATATTTCATTTTCTTCTATCCTTTTTCTTTTTGCAGGTAGCGACTTAGCTTTTTCTATCTTAGATTTCTTTTCATTCTCTTTTGACAATTGAGTGTCACTTTGCTTTCTACTAAGATTTTTAAGCACTTGTTTTTTAGCCTGTGTCTTTTTAGAGACCTCCTTCCCAACATTTTCATCTTCCACGGCTGTTTCTTTAGCTTGTTCTTTGTTAGATCTTTCTCTTATACCAATCTCTTGTCTTAGACGAATTTCAGCTAACATATCTCCCTCTATGTTTCCTTTAGCACCTAACTTCCCGACATCCTTTTTCATTAATTTCTCCCTTATAGCATCAAATTTTGTTGTCTTTGGTTCGGTTAGAATTTCGGCTGATAGCGGAACATCCGTATATTTTTCATGTTGTTCGACAATAGGTTGTTCACTCAATGGTGTATTTCCTTTTAAAGTTCTTGTGTAGTTTTTCGGTAACCTCAACTTCATACTATGAAAAGGTTTAATAATTTGGACTTTTTGAATTTGGGGAGATTTTGGTGCATCTTCAAATAAGAAACTTTTTGGCATGTTGTCTTCGATTTCAGCTAAGAAAGGTAGTTTCATAACCGAGTATTCCAAAAGCTGTTTGTTTACTTCTTCGATAGAAGGTAAGTCAAAGTTGGTCACTAAACTGTTGATTTCTTCAATTCCAATTGAAGGAAAGTTAGCTTTTTTGAAAATTTTAGAACCTGTAATTAAAACAATCAAAATAAACAATAGTTTTTTTGAAAAAATAGAAAAACTTGTTTGTTACTGCATCATAGTTACATTTAACTGCATCATGTATTTTGGTAACTAGTCATGCATTAATCTTTAATGATAGTTCACACTCCAGTGCATTACTAATATAAAAACACAATGATGTAGTGAAATTTATAGACAATATAAAAAGAATAAAATTAAACAATTTTTTTTGTTTGGGAAAACAGTATAACTTGTTTTTAATGCATCATAGATACAGTTTTACTGCATCATATTGTTTTGTTAACTAGTCATGCAGTGAATTGTAATGAGAACCCAAACTCCAGTGCATTACTATGATAAAACACTATGATGCAGTGGAATTAATCGACAAGATAAAAAGACAAGATAAAAAGGGTTTTTGTAATTTTACTTTTATCTGCTCCCAGGATTTCCATTCCACCTTGCATTTCATTGTCTTCCATTCCAACTTCTGTATCCATGTCAGCGTGAAACACTTCTTCCTCACTATCAAAGAGTAGCGTTTGCGATTGATATTCAAGGAATGAATCATCATAATTGATGATAGCTCCATCTTTATTGTATATTTCATCGCATATTTCAGGATTTGCATAATCTGTTAATAAAGAATCGAACTTTTTAAAAATACTTGATTGAAATTTTCTTTTTAAACCAGTTTGCATTATGTTCTTTAACTAGTATAGACTATAATGCTATGATGCAGTGGAATTAATCGACAAGATAAAAAGACAAGATAAAAAGGATTTTCATTCCACCTTGCATTTCATTGTCTTGCATTATGTTCTTTAACTAGTATATACTATAATGCTATGATGCAGTGGAATTAATCGACAAGATAAAAAGACAAGATAAAAAGGTTTTTCATTCCACCTTGCATTTCATTGTCTTCAATTCCAACTTCTGTATCCATCTCTGGGTCCATGTCAGCATGAAACACTTCTTCCTCACTATCAACGAGTAACGTTTGCGATTGATATTCAAGGAATGAATCATCATAAATGACGATAGCTCCATCTTTATTGTATATTTCATCACATATTTCAGGATTTGCACAATCTGTTAATAAAGAATCAAACTTTTAAAAAATACTTGACTGGAATTTTCTTTATAAACCAGTTTGCATTATGTTCTTTAACTAGTATAGACTATAATGCTAACTGCATTATAGTTTAGTTTATTACTAGTTAAATAAACCTTATGAGGCGGCCGAATTGTAGCATTAAACATAATTACTATTCACATTAAACCCAAAATAGGAGATACGAGTTTTAAGTTTTCTTCTAGTTATATTACAGACATTCAAAAGCTGAATTCAAAATATACAATCCTAGATAATAAATATTATACAAAAGCAAGAGAAGTGTTAGCGTTTATTTACTTTTAGGGGATTTCTTTTTCCCCACTTCCAATTTTTTAGCGGGTGATGATGTTGCTGCTCCTTTTGTTGATGCTGCTGCTCCTTTGGTTGATGTTTTCGCTTTTTGCCCCTTGTTCCCCACTTCCTTTTTTTTAGCAGGTGATGCAGGTGATGCTGTTGCTCCTTTAGTGGGCGATGCTGCTGCTCCTTCTGTTGATGTCGTCCAATTTATTGTGGAATTTGACCTTGTGATTCTCGTCATTTCTGGTGTTGAGTTTGGGGTAGAGTTTCCTTCCTCTATTGAACTAAGCGAGATATTATCATTGGTCTTCCCACCATCAATCTGGACATTGGTCATAGCATCGACATTCTTATTCGCCACATCAAATTTTTGCAAATCAAATGCAGTTGCACCATCATTCTGAGTAGCATCAGTTGCACCATCATTCTGAGTAGCTTTCACGGCGTCAGCACTCTTATCATTCTCGGTACTGTGATTCGCCCCATCAGACACGCCTTCATACAAGTCTTTAAAAAATGATTTACTTTTTTCTTCAAACGTCTTAAAATCTTCATCATGTGGGTATTCTTCGAAAGCAATCTTAAGCTTCTGTTTGCTACTTTCAAACACTTCCTTAATCGTTGACAGTGAGGCATTCAAGCTATCCTTCATTTCCTGCATGATTTTTTAAAAAATACATTATGATGCAGTGAATAATAACTATGATGCAGTTTTTATAAGTTTTGAAAACTGTCAAATTAAGACATGGAGCTTGAAGTGGTATGTTAACTCGCAAGTGGTATGTTAACTCGCAAAATATCAAATGCATCAAAATAAGACATAGAGCTTGAAGTGGTATGTTAACTCGCAAAATATCAAAACTGTCAAATTATTTAAACATATCACCCTATATTACAGCAGCAAAATGAAACTTAGTTTTTACCTGACTTGTTTTTGATCTAAACTGTATAAGATCCTCGTCTGGTTGACTTGTGTTTCTAATATTTTTCTTTTTCTTTGTCTTGTCAACCTTCTGCTTGGGGGGAAGAACTCGTAACCTTCCAAGATTGGAAATTTCCCTAAACCTTTCATAACATCCATTTCTTCTTTCTCTCGGTTTTTCAACAACTCGGTGTTCCATCCTTTGAAAACAGGTGATGTTCTTTCCACAGTTATAGTTGGTGAGATTGTGGAGCTGCAGTATAGTAGCTACAAAAAAAGGAAGTGATGCAGTTAATATAGGAAATGAGGCATTTAATATACGGAATAAATGTTATGTTTTATCTTATATATGATGCAGTGAAAAAAGGTATTGATGCTGCGAAAATAAGATTAAACATACTAAGAAGTTTAGAAGCATTAAAAAAACGTACCGCCAAAAGAAGTTTGGAAGCACCGAAATAACCTCCTGGACTTGTTTTCCATGTCTTAACTCCTGACCGAATGCATTCTAAAGCATATCCACACCAATCATAGTTTTGAAAATCTTCAATATCTCTTAATGTAGGTAAGAACCTTTGATTGACTGTGCCATCCTTATTACCCCCAACCACAATATTTAAAAACACCACTAAAAATCCAACTTTGAACTCCCAACTCGTTGTTATCAAATTACAAACATGATAAACAACTATAGATATATGAGGCCTTGGCGCTTTATCCCCTCCCCATGGAGTTGTAGCTCTCCAATCCGTTGTTGTTTTGTCTTCTGTCGTTGTAGCTCGAAGAGCAATCACTTCTTTATCTCCCATGGGTATTCCAAGCATTTCATGAATTAACTCCTTTGTGACCTTAATTTGTCTTCCATCATCCATGTGTATTGTGTCCGTATCACAATCAAAGTTAAACGCAACCCAGTATGAAAGCTTTGATGGAATGGAAGGGTAATCAAAATTATTATAATATTCTCCCAAACCCATTTCTTTTATAGTCTCAACCTGGGCGTTTGTTAAAGATTCCAATACAAGCTTCAATTGATTAGAAGATATTCTTGAACTAATATTAGGAAAAGTAACCTTTTTTTCATCATCAGAATCCATATTTCCAACATCAATCGATAGAGGATCTTGCTCCATAACATCATCATCACTAACCTTCTTTTTTCCTTTAATAGAAACTTTCTTTTTTACAACGACTATTTGACTATCGTGAACACCTTTATTCCCCTTTGCCAGTTTCTTTCTCCCAACCAACTTTTCTACACCCACTTCAGTACCTTTCTTTGCCATTTTCCCAACAACATCTACGTCGTTTCCAAGACTTAATATTTTACCCTTCAACTTATTCACATCAACAGGTGACGGAGCATCACTCACAGTTTTTGCTGCTGCATCAAAGAATAAAATTAAGTGCATCACACCAGTACATCAAGTACAAAACTAAACAAACCTACTGTACATAACGCAAAAATTAAATACATCATACCAAACTAATGAAACACAAACGTAGATTTAAATTTCAGTTTTAACTAATGCATCACTCACAGTTTTTGCTGCTGCATCAAAGAATAAAATTAAGTGCATCACACCAGTACATCAAGTACAAAACTAAACAAACCTACTGTACATAATGCAAAAATTAAATACATCATACCAAACTAATGAAACACAAACGTAGATTTAAATTTCAGTTTAAACTAATGCATCACTCACAGTTTTTGCTGCTGCATCAAAGAAAAAAACTAAGTGCATCACACCAGTACATCAAGTACAAAACTAAAACAAACCTACTGTACATAATGCAAAAATTAAATACATCATACCAAACTAATGAAACACAAACGTAGATTTAAATTTCAGTTTAAACTAATGCATCACTCACAGTTTTTGCTGCTGCATCAAAGAATAAAATTAAGTGCATCACAGTAAAAGTAACTGTATCACACCTATACAAATAGCGATATCAAGTACACAACTAAAAAAAACCTATCATAATAATGCTAAGAAAGAATTTTGCATTTAGCAAATAACCTAGCATAAGAAACATTTAACCTAGTAGGCTAACTCATATTTACACATGATTGCCACATACTGCATCATAACGTATATTTAAGTGCATTAAGCAAACAACCTAGCAAACAAACACATATTGCATTATAAACACATTTCCGCAAATAACACAAACTACACTAAACAAAACAGACCAGTACATTACAATTTAAATTATCTTCTATCAAAATGATGTTCCCTGAATAATTCTAAAAAATTTCGTTAGACACCATAACCTACGTTTTCGTATATAACGCAATCTACGTTTAGCTGTCCTTTAAAACATCTGACCACTACGGCATCAAAACTTAAATTCAAATGTATTAAAGAAAAACCTTTTCTCTTTTTCGCCTGCTTTGGAGTATTCTGAATATCATCTGATTCTGGTGGATTTTGATCAGGTAAATCATTTCCATCCGAATTTTGGCTCTTTTTCTTTTTTGCCCGATGGCTACTTTCTTCGGGTTCGTCTCCCTGGGCATGATTTCGCGTACCGACAAGTTTGGTTGAACAAACTTTTTGCCTTTTTGATGATCTTGTGCTTGCTATCTCGTCATTTTGATCCGCTTAATTATCATTACTACCTGTAAGACAATAAATTCACACGGTTAGCTATTATCACATTCAACAAATTAAAATAAATGAGTGATTTATACATAATCTAACTTCTCATCAGTGACTTATACACAATCAAAGTTTACTGCATGAGTGACTTATATCTTCAATAATAAACAAGGATAACATAGCTACTCACTAGCTTCGGTAACACATATTTGCTCTCAAAGTTTTGAATTCAACATAAACGACATATTTGCTCTCAAAGTTTTTTACACTGCATTAAAATTTACAAATGCGCTCAAACAAACACACAATTCATACATCTAAACAAATCTGCCGCCTTTTGTATCTTATTCTCAGACCTGTTGATAATCGTAAACTACATTAATTCAATGCAAACACTACATTAAAGTTATATAATCTGAATAAAGATATACAATTTTAAAAAATCAGAAATGACATTAAATCAAACACAAATACATTACACATCCAAAAACTAAATATATATAGTTACTCACTAGCTTTGGTATCCCATGTCTACTCTTTTAAAGATCCACATAAACAACATATTAAGACAGTTTTCTCTTCAAGGTAGCTATGGCCAGGATTTCTCTTTCTCGTGAACATCATCTTTTTCCCTAATAATTGAATCCAATATGGACCAACTTTTTTTCGTTTAGCCTTTTTTATGTAAATAGCTCAAATTTTTACCTTCGCATTCGGTCTTTGATTGATACCAATATAATCAATACCATAAAAAGCGAATATGAATGCCAAATTATGAGGTACTTTACTAAAAAGGATAAACTAAAAGATGCTAATGCATATTGGATTCAATTATAAGGAAAGAAGATCATGTTCACGAGAACGAGGAATCATGGTGATAACTACCTTGAAGAGAAAACAGGCTTAAGATGTCGTTTATGTGGAGCTTTAAAGAGCAGATATGTCATACCAAAGCTAGTGAGTAACTATATATATTATCCATTTTTTTAACCACAGTCAAAAACAGGCAAGTTTAATCCTATTTCACCAAACTCTCAAGCCGAATCATACCTAAACAATAATGTATGTTCGTAAATTAACAAAATTTCATTCACAAAATTCCACTAACGTTACTACGAAGCACATGTTAAAACTGCATCAAAGCACATATAAAAACTACATCAAATCCCAAAATTTCATACAAAAAATTTCACTCACAAAATTTTTCTAACGTTGCTACAAAACACATATAAAAACTGAATCACAGCACAAAATATCATTCACAGAATTTCATTCATACAACCACCTAAGCAATCACATTTCGACATATAATTCCACCTACACATGACCTAATCAAACCTTATACACCACTTCACGTAACCAAATCGAATCTTATATTATACAAACAAGTACTTACTGCATTACTTCATGACATAAACTGCATCAAGCACATAAACATATAATGAAGACATAAACTGCATCAACTACATATTCACATAATGAAGACATAAGTATCTTCGTCGAACATTCTTTGTCACAAAACATAACATAGTGCATCACTTCATCAGATCAAATGCATAATCCTTTTACTAAAAAACAAACACTTTTCGACATGACAAACACACTACAAGCATACTAATGTAACCTAACATTAAATACCATGGACAAGTGTATGTTGTATTACTTCATTAGACTACCTGCATTACTTCATTATATCAATTGCATTACTCCATTAAACCAACTGCATTAATAGCACATAAACATGGCAAAATACATTTTTCGAGAACTAAAAGATCTGTAAGTAAATGAACCCAGACTCATACGCCACACGCTATTCCCTATTGCATCATTTTATTACAAAAACTAACAACTGGAGTAATAGCACATAAACACATACACACACACACACACAAACATAAACTTTTTGACAACTAAAATGTGAATCTGTTCTACTAGATTAAACTTGGCATTTTAATGTTACAATATAAAAAAACTGGATTGAACAACTAAATTACTATAGTTTAAAACAAAGTGTGTTTTAAAACAACAATATTAAGCAACCAAATAACTGCATCAAAAACCCAGTAAACTGTATCACAATATAAAAATAACCGCATTAAACAACCAACCAAATACAAAGAAGTTTCACGCATAGCATACCTACGCTTATTCATCCTAATACATGAGTGTATCCTAATATGACCTTATACTTTACATACAAGTACTTACTACATTACTACATTACAAAAACTGCATCAAATAAACAAACATATACACTCTTTTTATAACTAAACCACACTACGAGTAACCAAATCTAACTTTATATTGTACAAACGAGTACTACTGTATTACGTCATGACAACCACTATGTCAAGTACACAAGCAAACATGCACTTTTCGACACCTAAAACATAATGAATGTATCCTAAACTAACCTTATACTTCACATACAAGTACTTGTTGCATTACTTCATTACAAAAGCTACATTAAAAAAATACATATATGATATTTCATACACAGAGGAGTTCATGGTACCTAAAAACTGAAAAAATTAAAAACCATCACATTTTTAGTGTATCCATTACAGTAATTTCAGTGGTTCGAGCCTTAAGCAATACTCATCACACAAGGTGTTTGATAATGAGTAAAATAGTCCTGCCTTAGCAGTGGGAGTTCTCTAGCTTTTTAAACAAAGCTCAAACCTGATTGATAGACTATAACCATGCTCTTAACAAATGAAGACCCATTATACACAGGTTTACATCGTATCATATTATCATGGAACCTCATGAGACTGGCTACGGATCATATGCTAGTTTAATTCTACTTCATAGACGAGAACAGATGTATGGTTAACGTTTACCAATTCTAACCATCATCTAATACACCAGAACAAGTTTCTAATAGCCATAACTAAACATTCCATCTCAAGCAAACATAATGTTTAAAATGCAGTAAATCTAATTGAAACATGCGTCTAATTTAAGGCTACAAAATGTACAATGTTTAACTAGATTCAGCCACTAAACTTAGCCATACATATCAGCGACCTTGACCAAACAAATCGTCTTTCGGTTCAGATTAATCGACCAGATGACAAAAAGTTTAATACAAAAAATTTCACTCACAAATTTTTCTAACGTTGCTACAAAACACATATAAAAACACTACATTAAAGTTATACGATCTAAATAAAGTTATACAATCTTAAAAACTAATTGCAAAACATTGCATAACTAGTACACTTAACATAATTTAGCCAACATATATCATACAAATACTTGATAAGAGTCTACCATATAAAAACTAATTGCAAAATAAATATAAATCGTAGATCAATTTTAACAAAATCACTTACTAGATGATATAGTTATCGAGTTTTCTGGCGACTTTTCTTTATGATTCCCTTAAAATACTTTTTTTTCAACCACAGTCTAGCACTTTTTCTTTTTACTAAATCAATTAAATTAAATTTTGTATAAGTATTTAATAAACATAAAATAAAAAATAAAAATAATTAGGGTTTTCAATAATATTTACCTGAGGGAGAAAAATCCTTCAAATTCGTCCTCACCATTTCTAACCACTACCAACCAATTGTCTCCTGCATCAATCCATTACATCAACTGCATCAAGGATAAAGACATTTTTAGACAGTTAACAGTTCATATAAAAACTAATCCTAAAACATCATATTAAAACCGCATCAATGTCTAATATTAAATACTATATATAAACATTTAAACTACCAGATTGGAACCAGGTCATATCAAATCATTTCACATCTGATAACGACCAATTTCATTCAGAAAACTTCATTCTTAAAATCTCATATGCAGATCCTGATAGCAACCAATTTCATTCACAAAACCTCATATAGAAATAACATTAAACTTGATAATACCGAATTCACTAAAGTTGCTACAAAGCACATATATGTCATAGCAAAAAAAAAGTAGCATAATAACTAAAATAGAAAAAAAAATGTTGCATCAATTTTATATAAAAAAATGCATCAATTCATTATTTTTTAACTATTATAACCTCATAAACCACAATAACTACATCAATGTTTTGGGAATACATAAAGTAAGTGCATCATATCCATTTACTAACATTTTATTCACAAAATTTCACTAACATTGCTACAAAACACATATAAAAACTGCATGAAAGCACATATAAAAACTGCATCAAAGCACAAAATTTAATTCACAAAATTTCACTAACGTTGCTACCAAACACATATAAAAACTGCATCAATGTATAATATTAGCTGCATCAAAATGATATTTCAGATAAATAAAAACAAACATCATCACACAAACTTATCTAACCTTATAATGCACAAAATATATTCTGTTAACTACCAACATCACATCTGATAACGACCAATTTCATTCACAATCATTTCATAATGCACAACATATATTCTCATAATGCACAAAATCATTTCACATCTGATAAAGACCAATTTCATTCAAAAAACTTCATTCACAAAATTTCACAAATGTTGCTACAAAGCACATATAAACACTGCATCAAAGCACATATAAAAACTACATCAAATCATAAAATTTCATTCACAAAATTTCACTAACGTTACTACAAAGCAGATATAAAAACTGCATCAAAGCACAAAATTTCATTCACAAAATTTCACTAACGTTGCTACAAAGCACTTATAAAAACTGCATCAAAGCACATATAAAAACTGTATCAAAGCACAAAATTTCATTCACAAAACTTCACATGTGGCCGTTGAATATTATAACTTACAAAATCTAGGCAGTTGCATTATGATATTAAAAAACAAGGATTTCTTATAATCATCACTGGTGCAAAGGATCAACTAGTCAAAGCAAAGAATTGTGCAAATTGTGAGGCCGGTAAGCATTCAACGACCACATGGTGAAAGCTAAATATGTACGATATAGCAACTCGCTTTATTATAATATTTATAAAAAATAACTGGAAACAAACTTGCAATCAAGGATATACTAGTATTTTGAAAAGCATCTCACAGATTTAGTAGGTGTTAAAACTAATGGAACAATCTGCTTAATTGTGTAGAAAATAAAGCTTGGTCTAAAGGCATTTGTTCCTCTTTTGGTCTGCTAAACAGTGTAGAAGTTTTGTTTGCATCATGTTCTTAGTTTAAACACCCTGCTGTCAGATCAGCAAATGACTGAAGCTTGGTCTAAAGGCATTTGTTCCTCTTTTGTTCTTAGTTTAAACACCCTGCTTTCAGACGCATAGCGGCACGTTTAGCTATGTCAGATCAGCAAATCACAAGCAACTCTTTTTATTTTCTTAATCTGGTGCATTGCATGTTGTTTTTAGTTTTGTCAAAGTAATTCTTTTTATATTACTATGTGATATAAAATATACCTCTAGTTAGTCTTAGATCTGCTGTATTTGATTATCTAATTAGAGCCTTGGATTGAGGCGGAAAAACACGCTAGAGTATGTACGAATGAAAATGGTGCATTATATTGCAAGTCTTCTGACATTGGACATCAAATCATTATATAAGCACCCCTTATCTTCAGTACATAATCTAGCATATAAATCAGAAGCAGGCGGGTTCAATAATACAAGCAGATACAACCAAGGATGCTTTTGGTACTTTGGAAGAAAACCAAGCATGCAAAATTACCAACTGAACCAAGTACTCTATCAAAATCACAAGGCATTAAAGCAAACAAGAACTTATCATTAATTCTCAAGAAGTAAGCTTATGACTAGTGGAAGTGCAAGTCAAATGAGGCTAGCTAATATATATGAGTCTTTTTCCAATGTCTGCGTATACGAATTTCATTCTGTCAAGTTAAATAGAGTTAGTTACGCTAAAGAGTAGCAGTATTTCTTTAGACTAGTTGTTCATCAGATAGATACTGTATACATTTCTTTTGACAAATTAGTTCAACATTTGTCAAAATCAACCCTTGTCAAAATCAGCTATATCTATCAAATTTAAACATATAACAAACAAATGCGCATCACAAATACAGCTTAAACAAACACCCCCTAATATCTAATCAATTTACAACATATAACAAACAAATTTTCTAAGTCATGCACAATCCAACACGCATAACAAAGCTATGAATTTCCCCCTAAGACAGCTTGAGAAGCAGATCTGAAGCCCTAATTTATGCATAATCTGATCAAATGAACATCAATCAAACGTGAGAGCACAACGAATAATTAAATCAAAAGAGAGCACATATAACTAAAATAGAAAAAAGTGTTTGCATCAATTTATACAAAAAATGCATCAATTCATTGTTTTTTTTAACTATTCTACCATCATAAACCACAATAACTGCATTAATGTTCTACAATACATAAAGTAAGTGTTGCATCATATCCATATTCTGAGTTTGATTATAGAAATAATATATAATAGTGTGTTTAGGAAGTTACACACAAGGTGTTTAGTACAGTCACTGCAAGCCGGCTGCAAGCCGGCAGCAAGCCCGCTTCAAGCCCGCTGCAAGCTGCACTGCAAGCCCGCAGCAAGGCCCGCTGCAAGCCGGCTGCAAGCCCGCAGCAAGCCCGCATCAAGCCCCGCATCAAGCCCGCTGCAAGCCCGCATCAAGCCCGCATCAAGCCCGCAAAAAGCCTGTGTCTTAAACACGCTAGAGTGCAACTGTCCTAAAAAAAACTTTTATCTATTATTTCTAAAAATGTTCTAAACATCACAGCCTAAAACTAAGTGCATCAAAGTGTAAAACTAGTACACGTAACATAATTTAGGCCACATGTAATATATACATACTGCATCACAGTCTAACATGTAAAAACTAAGTGCAAATAATATATAAATAATAGATCAATTTAATTAAAATCACATACTAGATGATATATTTATCTGAGTTTTCTAGCGATATTTCTCTCCACCACTAGCCCCCACTTACCCACCACTCGAAGCAACTTCTCCAATTATCGTCGCGGCATCACCACCACTAGCAACAGCATAAAACATACATTAAATCAATGTATTAATAAATAAAATCAATTACAAAATCAATCTATTATGAAATCTAATATAAAATCAAAAATTGAACAAATCTATTAAAATAGATGGAATATAAAAATCACTTACACTGATGGATTTGAAGATTTGATAATTTGATGAATAGATGATTTGATGATTTGATCTATTATTTGCTCGATTAAAATATTTAACAGATTAGGTTTGGTGCGTTTTTTTTGTGTGAGTTTTTTTGAGGACGGAAAGGAAGATGGA
>JANFOE010002412.1:112500-117313 GCA_025667525.1 Glebionis coronaria | reverse complement strand
GGAATACGGTACAGACCTGAAAGTTTTCTCTTGATAGCCGATAACTGTACTGTATATAGTCTTACCTAACTTTAAGTAAATGCATGTTTAGGGGGTTTTACTTTGTCCGTTAGAGTGTTTCCTGTAAAGGAGATAAAGTTTGTAGTCACCGAATAAGAGCACGCGATTGCAAGGAGAATTTCTGATATGTTAGACTTTTCTTCTAGCAGTATCTGCTTTACTATGTTTGGTACTTGTTTCCCACCTTTTTCTTAATTAACGAACAGATATTTTAGGGCTTCATTTGGAATATTTTTTGAGTATGAGCCCTTTTTGTGACTGATTCTGATTACGTGGCTGTTGAAATTTCAACATACTCCTATGATCTGTTTACTCTTTTATATGTGAAACATTACCCTCAAACCCAAAAGACGTAGTCTTGAATTAATAAAATTATCAAACATTATGATAAGTTATTACCGAAAAAGAACTATTTGTGAAAAAAAGGCAGAGAGCCAGAGACGTCTATGGAATATGAGTAAAATCCCTCGGAGTGAGTTTATATGTTTAACA
This sequence comes from Glebionis coronaria, assembly GCA_025667525.1. Classification (NCBI taxonomy): domain Eukaryota; kingdom Viridiplantae; phylum Streptophyta; class Magnoliopsida; order Asterales; family Asteraceae; genus Glebionis; species Glebionis coronaria. The sequence continues at coordinate 116,761 of JANFOE010002412.1, read as the reverse complement.
TGAGGGAAACAGTTATATAAAGTCAATTTTTTGTTACAGACTTGCAGATGGTATGGTACTAATTACGACACAATGTAAAGCTGATTGATGACGAAATAGTTTAGTGCAAATTATATTTAACTGAATACTATGAGATAACCAGCTGCAAAACACAATTCGAACTAAATAATATATTCTGCATTAAAGAATGGGAAAGCGAATAAGAAACTAATTTTTTAGAAAATACTAACCTCAAAGCTTGCATTACACTTTTTAGCTCGTTAATAGTCTGAACTGTGAACCAAGATCACAGTGCATCTAAAACTAAACCAAGCTGATCCATTTTGTTTAGTATGATTTATCAGCGTATACTTATATCTCTAAATCTAAGGAAGCATATTACAAAAACCATTTCCAAATGATATTTTCATAGACCTTACACTTTATAGCTTTACGAACATTAGACTACAAAACAAACCTGGATGTTGCTGAAGGTTGGCATTTAGCATATTCTGCATCCAACGGTTTGTTTATTAGTGCCTTTGCTGGTAGCATATGACATTTTGTTGTTCATTTTGCTTAGCGAAAAGAGATGTTTATTGGAAAGTAGCAAATATGTTAATACCTAATTAACTAGAGGGACTAACAATCATAAAATATGAATAGAATGTGATTAAATTGGAATAATAAGCAATTGGACATAAGATGTTGAATCTTATAGACATAGAACATGAGAAAAGTCGGAAAGACAAAATAACCCATAACAGAAAGTACACAATTTCAACTATCTTACATCGTGCCTAAGATTAAAGAGGGTATATATGATATCATTTCACTACAGAATGTAATCACATACGCGTACCAAAAAAGATAGGAAATTTCACAGTAAGAGCTGCAAGTGCCACAAAGGCACTGATTGTTTTAATAATAAAGTTGGATTCACATGCTCACAGGAAAAAATGCAGTTCATAAAAGACTTGCGATGTACATCTTTAAATTCCATCGCAACAACTTCCAGATATGACCGATCCTAAAAAAACTATAAGCCAAATCGCATCACATGTAATTGAGATAATCCTAATAATATTTTAATGGCTGAAAAAGTATTCACAGCTTAATACTTTTCTCAACCTGCTATATATCTCATACTCACACTCCTCGTCCAACTCATCTTGAAAGTGTATATACAATAAGGAGAATCTAAGGTAGTTTGACATCTTCGGTAATATGCAATAAAACCTTATTCTTAGTGGTTCAACTTTCACATACAATTAGAATTCCCTTCAAAGTTAGTTGAATGAAACATGAAAGGGCTTTCGTTTAACTATTGTAACATAAGATGAGGAAAGTGTTGAAGATTTATAGAAAACAACATACACATTTATTAGGAAACTTCTCCTTGCCAAACACTCTTTTTTATCATATACTGTGCATTATAGAGAAGGTTATGTCAATGAATGACATGGTTAAAATCTCTTTTTTTTACTATTTTTAAGGACTTCAATAATGTGCAACCGGTTTCAATTTATTAAAATTGCATTATTAGAAATACTTGGCCTATTAAGAATACACCATTAACCAAATCACTGTTCTCTTTCATCTCAATCACACGCTTTATGGTTTAAAAACCCTACTAAATTTATGTCAGGATATGTAACTCAATTTTCTCATGTATCTTGTAAATATTTATTAATCAGACACGTAATATCCACAAAATAGAACCATGTTGATGCATATATTCTATTGTATTCGGATATATAAAACTGACCTTTATATAACCCCCGCCAAGATTGCAGATAGGAATAGTTCAATATTAGGACCGAGGAATAGTTTTCTCGATGTGTCAACGCCCGTAAGCTGATGTGAAAAAAAACTTTTGAAGATTAAAATCATCCAACATAATGAAATCTAATCGTCAGTTCCTAGGTATCAGTTATTAAACTAAAAATGGGAAGCCAGTACTCACTTGATCATTAACTCGATGTGGAAATGAAGCATAGAGAACACAAAATGGTTTAAGACCTTATGTTGTTATACCTGCTACAGAAGTAACCACATATTGTTCGGAAATACCAACATCAATACAGTGTTCTGGGAACCTTGTTTGGAAAATTTTGAGTCATTCCCCACCTCCCATAGCTGCATGTATTGCCACAAACCTGTTATCGATTCGCTTATTTTGAGAAAAAATTTAAGTTGATCGATAATCCAATTAAATATAACCAAAAACTAAACTAAGATAGTTATATAAGTAAAATCATACGTTGGCATGTTGACGTTGAAGTTCCGGCTGATACGTCGTCCAATGTTCGATGATGAAGTGGAAAATAAAAACCATGAAATAGAATCCACAAATAAAACTTCCATTATAGTGATGTCCAGTCAAGTCGCAATGGATGAGTGATCAGTTTCAAAAAGCTAACATAAACACTCCCTAAGTCAGAGACTCAGAGAATAGAGCCTTGTCAGAAATGACACACAAAGAAACTCACAAAATATCTAATGCTTTTGTAATTTATTTGAGTATAAGTTTATGTTACTCAACAGTGGCAAATGAATATAATGTAGTAACATACCTTGTATAATTCAAACATAGTGTTGTTAAGAGCGTCTTGGATTCATGTGAGCATAGATGACGAAAAGAACCAACATATAGCTTCAATTGCTTCTTCTGATCTATCCAGTTGCTTCATTGTTTCTGTCATGACTTTTAAAGCACTATAAACTCATTCACCTAAATTTATTGCACCCAAAACATTGATATAGCTGTGCTTGGGTTCTTGTCCCCCCGAATGTCAAGAAATAACCATCAAAAGATCACAGTTAAGCATTAAGAACCCTTATATAACAAATTCTAGGTTTGACTATTTCAGTCAAATAAACTCACATTTAACTACAAATTTACCATCCGTTTTAAACTCTAATTGATAATCTAGAACATATTCAACCTCAAGTACTACATTACTTTAACGTTCCTGTTCATTCTCGTTTAAGTCCTCTCGCTATGCGTTTTAAACATTTTGAGGCTTATTCGTCTGCCCAGACATCTGTGTCATTTATCCATTAATTTCAGTAATAATCTAGAGATAGAACATAGAAGATGGCGAACTGCAAAAACAATTGTGAAAGAAATGTTCTACTACAGTCTGTTACAATCCATGAGTTCAGCAAAACATACAATCCAGTAAGAGATAACAAAGTATTACTATTTTGTTGTATTAAACCATAATATCAAAGTTTAATAAATTCATTTGATTATTTAAAACTCATTTGAATAACATGCCTGCTCATCACACTTTCAATTTGTTGACATCAACGATAAAGGTGGATGTTGAGCAAACGGACCTCAAATTTTGCTTCAGGATAATTTCACTATACTTTGCATCTACTATAACCACTTGACATTTTCACAGTTTATTAGGTAAGTGGTTAGCAGTCCTTCATGAATTTTTAATAGGCAAGTGAAAGAAAATGTATACGTTTACTAATTGTAATACCTCTGTAGACTCCATCGCAAATCTGGGGTAACTCGGCTAGGTATTTCAGGATAAATGCGCATGTATAGCAATCAACAATTGGAGGATCTTGTCTGGAATATCAATTTATGTCATGAATTTGCTGTCTTCGTCCATAAACAGAAGCATGTGAGCTTTCCCATTAGCCAAATCAAGCTTTCTTTGCTTTACAATTGCAATAAAAGCTGCAATGCATTTGTATTGTTTGTTAGCTAATGACCGGTGTGAGTATATTTAAATTATACTCAAGTCCAATATTTATAATCAGCAGGTTTAGTTTAATGATTTTGATAGTGTCGTGTACGACATATTGTAGTTTGGTAACGTTACTCTACATTGTCTATGTCAACTTTCCTGCGATAAGCCGGAGTCCGTTGACATCTCTAAAAATAGATAATGTGTCGACCATAAGTGTTGTATTTTAGATTCTTATATTCTTGTTTATTAGGCATATTATTGAACCATGTGTGTTACAGAAAAGACATCCCACTTAAACCGAATATACACAATCCAAAATACAGAAAGGCAGACACATAAACATATTATATTCTTGTTTCTTAGGCATATTATCGAACCCATTAACATGTATAGTTACCAAGGTTCCATCAATTACAGCCTAAAATTTTACTCTTTTGGCATGTAATTTGCCCAAATTAACATTTTTTTATAGATAATCATTTAAAACCGGTGTCTCCTAAACCTCCATTTTTTCAAATATCGCTGCTACTAAAATTCCTACATTTTGCTACGAAACTACAACAAACACC